>ML809045.1:145032-185338 GCA_009831015.1 Picea engelmannii
AAGATGGATCAATGAGTTGTCATTGATACATGATGCATAGTTGATATATATGATGCAGTGGTGAATTGATGCAAAGATGAATCATTATTGTCTTATCATGGTTGATAAGGTGCACAAATGGATGAACTCCAAAGTGGTCCTCTTATGGTGAAATCCCTCATGGGAAGACGCTTTACGGATTGAGTTATCCTAGAAGAATGGTTGGAGGACCCATGCTTGCATGTGGATTAATGAGATGAAGATCAATGAAGTTGTTAGTGAAACTATCCTAGATGGATAGTTCTTGACATGCCATTTCCGGTGGTATGTGGAATGTCACATAACTCCTCACGGTTTGAGAGTTATGGCTCTACGAAGTTGAAGGACCCCCATATGATGGCTTGAAGCCCCAAAAGGTCAAAGAAGTCAAAGTTCTTGAAAAGAAGAAATCATTATTTAAATGATAAAGTAAAGTGACAAAATCAAGAAAGATTATTTAAATGATAAAATGAAGTGACAAAATCAAGAAGGAATATTTAAATGATAAAGTATTGGAGTACTTTCTATTCATGGAAAGTGGTTAACCCTAAAATAAGGAAAATAGGTTAAGTGACCTAGAAATGGGTTAAGTAACCTAAAAATGGGTTAATTGACCTAGAAGATGAAAGTATAAATAAGAAGCTAGGATCTCTTGTAAAATGTACACTTTGGTGAGAATCCTTTGTGGATCAATGGAGAGCTTCTTGTGAATATCTTGTGGAGTATTGATGGAGAGCTTCTTGTGAGAGCATCCTATTGATGTGGATCTCTTGAGCATGATTGAAGATCTATTCTGAGGAAGAGAGAGAGAGAGGAGGATATCATGGACGCATCAAAGTTTCGGCAATATCAGATATCTTGACGGCAAAAGTCTCAGATTCACAGAAAACCCTATTTTCTGATGTCCACACGGGTTGTCTGTGTATAGGGTGCATGTACATGCAGGCTGGCTGTGTATAGAGTTAGTGTACACGCGATCTGACTGTGTACAGGGAGTGTGGAGTGGATAAAATCATGGAGACTTTTGTTTGAGTTGGTGCCAAGCTCTTGGATGATGAGGCAGGTTCCAGATATGCATTCTATGGCCTCAGATCTATCACTGAGACATTGGTATGGTTACATTATTGTCTTGATGGATACTATTGTTTGATGTGTTGTGAATGCTTAGGGCATTCTTGGTATGGATTCTATGATGTAGCTCAGTTTGGTTGATTTGGTTGATGGAGTGAGCAACACTCTTGTGATTCAGTAGTGACATGATTGCTATGGTATACTAGTTATTTATACATGATTGAGATAGCATTCATATTGATTTGTTGTGGAGCATGAGCAAGTTATTGGAGATCTTGGATGTGTTGTGACTGATTGTGGGTCAGTTTGGACAGTGGAAGACATAAGAGAAAGTGATTGGAGGTTGCAGAGGATCTAAGCATGTGAAGAAAAGAAAAACCCTAGTTGCTCGAAAGCATACGCTTGTTGCATTATACATTGGCCGTGTGCACACGCGGGCTGTAGTGAGCCAGAGCGCGTTCACACGTGGGCTGCACTATTGACAGGTCGCGTACCGGTTGACAGATTGATATCTGTTGAGGATTGTTGCCTCATCTCAGTTGGTGCTAAGAATGTAAGCCGAGTCTTGCATATACAGCTGGTGCTCTTGTAGATTTGTACTCTATTCAATTGTTGCTGATAAACCCCAAGGATTGTAGTACGTAATAAAAAGAAAATTGTACATACATCTTGTGTTCTTTTCGTAAAAAGTCCAAAATATTCCTTTGCATTCATGTATTCATTCGAGCCCCAGAGATTTACAATGTTTTCTTGCACAGAGGGCAGGATCCTCTTTTCTCCATGCTTCTATACTCTTGAGACCAAACATATATAGAGGAATTTCTCATGGAATTTAAAACATTTTGACTTCCTCATAATTCTAAAATAGATACAAGTTACAAAAAAGGAAGAATAGTTATACTATTTAAAGGGACCATTAGTAACCGGTATGTCATCAGGACTCCCTTTTCTTAAGCCACCATCTGTACAAAACTTTCTGAAAATCACCTAAATTTACCTGAGGATTTACCTCAGCTTGGTGATTTCCTCCTCCAGGGTACTCAACCAAGCGAAATTTTCTCCAACGCTCTCTATCATCTCGGTTTTGGCCTCCGCCTTCTACCTTTTGCTCCTTTTCCTCTTTGCGACTGGGTTGTAGATGTTGTCTGCGTGCTCATTTACGACGAGATCCCTCATAACGGGGTTTAATCTGATCCCCGACTTTGTCTCAGTTGCAGGTTCGGTATGAAATTTAGTTGCCAGTATCTACAAGACCCATCTTTCTTTCTTACTTATTGACCAACTTGGCAAATTAGTTGAGAACCTATTCGCTCCAGACACCATTTGATGAGTGTTATCCATACCTTTCAGACTTTGCAGAGACCATGATTTTCCCACCCTTTGAATTTATAGGACTCAGGAAATCAACACAGGTTGAGATTGTTTTTCTTATGCATAAGATGGAAATTTCCTAGAGTAGGATAAAACGATTTCATATCTGAGATTTGATAGTCTTTGCATTTTAATCACGAATTACTGTCATAGTATGTTTGTGTGCCATTCTTCATCAATCCATTTCAAATGATGAGCTTTGAGTTATTTATGTGACGGTGTCCTTTTGATATGTCATCTAGGAAAACACCTGGACTAGTGATGTGGGGTGATTTGACCAACTGCCATCCTTCCCACGAGTTATTGATGTGACATTTTAAACCACGTGACATTGGGGCCATGGGAAAAGTGGTTTTGGGCAATCCATTGTCTCCCCCAATGCATGTGTAAGAGTGCCACACATTCCCCATCAAAACCATAATGGTTTTCCCCGGTCTGCCTTCACGAAATTAAATTCTGTGCTATTTGTCGGCCCGATGTGGGCCTCAACCGTGGATCCGGGATTCTTCAAAATCGATGGTCTGTCGAGCTACTCCCTTCCCTCCTCCTCTATATTTGTCTATATTCCATGGGATATAGTCAGGCCCCCTAAACTATCACGCCCCTACTGTGGTATAGCATTTCGCTAAATTTCCAAAATTTTTAGATCCCGATATGAAAATTGTTAAGGTGATAACATTGGATCCAATTGGGGATGCTATCCTCCCTATGAGGTAGCAAAGAACTCATAGACCTAGTGCCTGATCCATTGGGATTATCCCAAAACATGTGTGTAACTTTCTCCTACTATGTCACTAGCGTCAGCTGAAAACCAAGCTATGCGCACTGCTTCTGATTGTATGCTGGACGCTCGAGTATATTATTGAAAACTGACTATATCTAGTACTAGAAAACTCAAACTAAAAAATGATTGACCGACAAGCTTATTTTCACACTCCTATCTATTCTAAAACTATTGAGATGAAATATTCAGTCAAGTAATGTTGAAGTGCCAATGCAACCAGTCAAGCAATTGGCCTCCCGATTTTCCCCCGATCACATCTTTCTTAAGCAGGCAGACACATGTAAAAGATGGCAGCTGAAAACACAATTTGAATCCAAAACTTGAATTTGTGAATAAAACAAACTCCTCCTTCAATGATGACTGTAATAGGAAGGCTACAGGATCTTGGAGACCATGAAAATTCATTTCTTCTTCGTGAGAAAAAACAGAAAGGCAATCCTTTTTCATAAGAGTTTGCTTCTCTTGCTCTATTTCTTCTGATTTGAGAACATTTTCAAATGAAATGGCAGCAATAGATTTTTCTACTCTCCCATGCATATCAACAAAAACATTTGAAAATCATGGGAGAGTAGAAAAACCTAATCTCTGGATAGATCAGTGCGCTCTAGCCTAGTGCATCTCTTGATACTCTCAGCAAGCCAAGACGTGAAGTTTGAGTTTATGGTCAAATCTAAGGTTTGACCAAGTGAAAGAAGCCATGCCTTATTCTATGAAGTCAGAGAAAAATTTAGATGGAGCCTCTAACTTCAGAGCGTGGAAGACAAGGATTGACCTCATCCCTGCCAAGAATAAAGTGCTGGATATTGTGAAAGGAAAGATCGTGAAGCCAGAGTTTGAAGAAGGAAAAGAGAAGGAACCGCAGAACGTTGCAGCTATGGAGAAGTTCAAATATAGTGATATCAATTCTATGAGAATCATAGTGGAATCTATAAAAGACCACTTGATACCCTACATCTCCCCTCTTAACTCATCGAAGAATATGTACGATGCCCTAACAAATCTCTTCTTAGTCAGAAATATTGGAAAAGTAATGAGTCTGAAGAATGAGTTTCGTGACATGAAGATGAATGATGATGACAACATAACATCATATTTTGTGAGAATCTCTCAGTTAAGAGATCAACTACAAGCTATTGAAGAGATCTTCTCATTGAAGGAATTGGTAAACATAGTACTCAATGGTCTTCCCGAGACGTGGGATGCATTTGCTGCAAGCATGAACACAAGGAAGGAGTATCCAACATTTGAAAAACTTTGGACTTGCTATGCTCAATAAGAATCAATGATCAATGCAAAAGAGAAACCCCAAAATAAGTACGATGATTAAGCCTTCACAACAAGATTCAAGAATTTCAGGAACAAAAGGAAGTTTGGTTCAAGGAGGAAGCCAAATCAAGAAAGACATTTCAAAAATACAATGTTTCAACTGTCAAAAGTATGGTCACTACAAGAATCATTGTACCGAGCTAAGGAAAAGGAAGGAGAAACACAAAGCATCAATTGACAAAGAAAAGGAACCTACAAAGAAGACTAAGCAGGATGAAAGAGACTTCTTCTCCTAAAGGTAACAATACTCTTCTTATTTCTTGTACATATCTTGTTTGCATCATCTCTGTACATATCTTGTATATCTATCTCTTGGAAGATAATGTGTTCAAAGAAGAACTATACCTATGGAAGAACAACAAGATAAGAATGGATATCACTAGATAATACACATGAAAGGATGAAATACAAATCATGTGGAAGCTATTGCAAGATAAGACGAATCAATCATGAAGAGACCTAGAAGAAGCAAAGACAGAAAGAAGTCAGAAATCGAGAGGAAATTGGAAAAAGACTTATGATGTTTTGTATAAGACAACAAGATAGAAGCATGGACTCTGTTAGACAAGAGAGTCAATTATATATTGCAGAAGACAATAAGGATGCATATGGAAGCGTGGACTCTGTTAGACGGAGGGAGTTGATTATATGCACTCATACATGAAGAAAGGATTAGGAGGGAGCTAATCCTATGATCCATTGAAGATGATGAAGTATATATCCATGATAAAACCCATGAAAGATAGTACGTATTCTTCAAAGAGAAGCCTTAAAGTATCCCTGGTTGTCCATCCACATCCGTGATCCTATTATGGAATCTTTAGGGTATGGAATCTATAAGAAACTCCATGGACCCAAGAATTAAAGAAACAGATGAAGATTCCAAGAAAGGAAGAGAATCTAGAACAACCAGTCATTGTATCAAGAATCACAAGATTGCCAGCCTGATATAAACTCAATAAAAGCAATCAAGTAGAGGAATTGAAAGTCGTGAAGAAGAACAATGTATGGAAGATTTATGAATGAAAGCATTGCGAGAACCAAAACTAGAGGTTCTCCCATATGGAGGGAGAATACTATGATGATTACTTGTTCCAGTAAACCAGACTTATCTCTACATGAGTCATTATATCATCTACAACATCCAAGAGTTGGAGTTCTACATCATATGAATGCAAAGAATGTTCTCTAGAGAAATTGAATAAAGAGTGTATGAAGAGCAATATCAAGACTTTGAGGCATACCAGAAAGAGACCCTTGTATGCAGATAGAAGAAGATAACTTGGTGGAGAACCTCCAGTGCACAGCAGAAGTGTGGTGAAGATTTCCTACAACATCAAGATGATTACTTAGTAGATCAGATCTCATGATGACAGAAGAAGTGCCACATGGATATGTTCAAGTTTTCCAACAATGATATACTCTATTGTTCAGAGCTACATGAAACCTTCACAGAAAATTAGTGTTCTAGACTAAAGTACATTTAAAATCAAGCATTACATTATCCGTGATGAAGTCTAGAAAGGAGAAAGCGGTTCTCCAATACATATCTCCACAGATGAGCAAATAAGCAGACATTTTGGTAAATCTTATATCCAAGATGAAAGAGTTTGCGTACTCAAGCTGAAGCTCGTGGAGATGACTTCCTTATTGAAAAAGGAAGAGATGAATCCTAGGTTGGGAGGGAGCATTGAAAATATTATTGAGGACATTCATTTTCAAGATTGAAAAATAGTCCATCTTGGACAGATGCTTTCCTGTTCAGAAAGTGGATTGAGATTTCTGACGGACAACAATTTCCCATTGTGTTTAACATGGGAAATGGTTCAGATTGATGATGTATCATAGACAATGACTTCCCATTGTGGTTAACATGGGGAGTGGTCTAGGGCAATCTCTCTTCTTGAGGGTTACTCAAGAAGACTGGCCCACCTCGCCAGACAACGATTTCTCATTGTGGTTAACATGAGGAATGGTCCATTTTGGAGGGTGATACAAGACAGTCTTTTCCTCTTGTGTTTAACAGAGGAAATGGTCGAGATAGTCATTCCTTAGGGTTTATACATTCTCTCCAGGGTGCACTTTGATTAGTGTAGGAGGAATGGCCCAGGGTGGGGAATGGTCCAAGCTCAACAATCAGGGACATGCATTCCTTAGGGTTTATACATTCTCTCCAGGGTGCACTTTTGATTAGTGTAGGAAGAATGGCCCAGGGTGGGGAATGGTCCAGGTTCAGAAGACAGGACAATTATTCTTCCTTTCTTGAGAAGAATAGTCCAGAAATCTCATTGTTCTACTCCGAGGGCATATATTCTTTCATATCTCACAGATGTGAGTGAAATATTGGCCCAGATGATTTAGTTTATATCATAACATTGTTTCTATGCAGGTTGATATCAGATGATTGTTATGAAGATTGTATGACAGTAGATGTATACTACTGTGGTGGATGTGTTCCACTGTTCATGACTATATGTTACTAATCAAGCACTTGTTTTCTACTTGGTGTGGTAGTGTACCACTAGATTGTAGTTATGTACTACTATGGATAGACACAGTTGTGTTCTATTTTGTTCTGATTGCCTTGAAGACTATCAAGCAGTTTATTGGAAATAATTATCAGCCAGATGAATGATGAACAAAGATTTTCCAGACAGAAAATGGTTCAGAACATTTACTCTTCTAGATTAGAAGAATGGCTCTTGTATCACTCTGTGGAGTGAGCATCATGTCTGATTACTCAGATAGAGTATGGTTTCGAGATATGATGCAAGTGATGATGATGATGGTGCTCATGATCTAGTCTATATAACTATGTTGATGCTACTGAGTGAATGGTATGTTTTGTGATCAAAGACCATTACCTGTAATACCTCCCTAGCTAGGAGGGAGTGTTGATATTATGGTAGCTGTGGGGGGTATTTACCTCCACGTGTAAACCTGAAAAAGATAGAATACTCCATGAAGCAAGAAGAAACCCTAATGAGTTGGCTAATAACCCTAGAAGACTTGTCGGCTCAAGAAGATAATTTATATTAGGTTATTATCCTCCAAGAGAAGAAGTCGGCTAGAAATAATATTATATACTGAACAGACAGATACCCAAAATGAGAAGTCGGCCCTGGCAGTTAGCTAGAATTAGTATAAATACAGGAGGCCAGTTCTCATTCTGGCAGGCAGTCTCAAAATTGTTGTGTCTAGTCTTGTGCGCAGATTTGAGGAGAGCTGCAATTGCAATTGCTGCAGCTAGCAGATCACGTTTGGCTTGGACTATCTCTTGGCTAGGGTTTGGACTATCTGATCAGCTCTTTGTGATTCACTACCCTTTGTTTGGCTATCTATCCTAGGGTTTGCTTCCGGAGTGATTCTCTGTCAAGGTTAAGGTGCTCGGAGGGTGGCTTTGGCCTATGGTTGGGTGACAAGGGTATTTTCAATGGTAAAATGAGCACACATATCTCATATTCTAACACAGTTTACATGCTTGGATGTTGTAATGAATGTCCCGAGCATCATTAAACATTTGTTGTAAGGACTCAGGTCTTCTTTCCATCAGGAAGAAAGAAAAATATGGATGAAGAGTAGTTTCATAATGAAGCATGTCAGGAGTTTCAGAGGGTTGAATTTCTTTGGAAAAATTATAATAGACGCTAGAGAACTTTCTTCTGAATATAGAAATAGCTTCATTGTTGTGTCTTTTCAAGGCATAAAACTCAGTGAGTTGTAGCTCTAAGGATTTTTCCTTGCCCCAAAACTTTAAAAAGACCTTCTTCAATTCCACCCATGAGCTGATGGTTTCTAGATGTAAATGTTTGAACCAGTGTTCAGTAGAACTCTCATACACACATCATCATGGTCAATCTCAAATAAAATGCTCATACACACATCCACGTCCAACCCTTGCACGATGCTCCCAAGATCATAAGTCTGATATCCAAATGCTTCCTCCTCTTCTCCATGGAAAGCCCTTGTTATATAGGATTTGGAGGTTTAACCTCGATGGAGAAGATCACTCATAAGATCCACTAAAAAGGGATCTACAAGATTTTTAGGGAGAAAATATCTCTTCAAGGATTTTAGGGAGAAAATATCTCTCAAGGATTTTAAAGAGGAAATATCTCTCAACCATCCATGAGATTCTCAACCTCTCCTTGAAAATAGGAAACCAAATGTGAGGTGGATTCTCACACTAAATTAATTTCCTTTTTATGAATATTAATAATTAATTCATGTGCACATGGTATTTTGACCTTCATATAATATAGTTCTCCTCCACATTGATTAGGGATTGTGACAAATGTTCTTTCATGGTGTTAGTGTATGTGACACTTTCATGACACTTGCGACAATTAGGGTGATGTACTTAAGTGTGACATTTTGGTGTGTAACATATTGCCAATTAAAATGTGAGGTCAGAAGAGAAAGTGATGGTCTAAACACTTTACAATTATTTAATGCAAGGGCATGGAGTTGGAGAACCTCAAAGAAGCTGCAAACAACCATCAAAAAATATTGTTGGTTTCCATTTCCTTCTGTCAGTCCATTCTCATCTGATTCACCATCTTACATCACTCTCCTGTGTCAGTTTTGTGTCGATGATGGGGGATACATCAAGGCCCTCCTTCGACGAGTATTTTCCTATCGACTTCAACACATCATCTGAAAATTAGACTTAGAAACCAGTTAGTACCTTGGTACCTACATGCCTCAATGGCAGACCTCCTTGCTTCTGACAATAGGTTTACATCATTGACCTCTGATCGGATGATTCAACAAGTATTCAACATCAACTCATTTATTCACATTCACTGGAATGTACTAGGGTACCTTGGGAGTCATTGAAATCATTGGTGATTTCCCTCACACTTGTTAATGATTTACCTTCCTTTCATCTGCTTTTGTTAGTTGACCCTTTTTCCTCATCCAATACATAAATTGGTGACAATATAAGCATCGACGAATGAAACGAAGATTGGGGGGCATGTCTCCAGCCTTTGATTATCATTTTGGAGTTATGTCACTAGCTTTTCAAACTGGAGGAAGAGTACCAACCAACCATGGGTATCCCTCAAAACCTTTGGAAATTACGTTGGGAAATTACAAGCATAGTTTAATTTTGTTTGAAGCTTATGTAAAAATGAAACCAATTCTGAGGTTAGTCTTTAGTGTAAAGCCTATACAAAAAAGTAACCCCCTCGAGTTTCCTTTAATCTCTTTTCAGACTCTTTAAACATGAAAATATTTCCGAGTGATCTTGCTTCCTTTCACACTCGATAAAAGGTTTGAAAGGAAATATTTTGAATAATAGTTTATCTTTTTTTCGGACCTCGAAGACTAATATTTTGTTTCAAGATTGCAAGTGAATAATCCACAAAACTCCAAAAGAAAGACGCAAGGCACAAAAAAGAAGGAGTACTCAGTCCACGCAAAAAGAGCGCTTTTAAGGGCTTGGCCTTCACCCTTTAAAAGTCTCGTTCGAAAAGGAGTTTGAGAGAGTACTTCACTGGAGTCTTCTCGACTCTTAACTTAAAAGTTACAATCAGAAATTTTGAAGTTTGATCATTTTACATGAATTATATTCTTTTACAAATAGCACAATGTGCCCCCCTCTTGAAATCAAATCCTCTCATCACTTTTTATAAAAAAAAACATGAAAATATCTGAAATATCAGTTTGCTTTAATTCCAGTATTTTTTTTTATAATTGTGTATAGCTTCAAAGTAAAAAAAAGATTCTACAAATGCAAATCTTAGAAAGCTTGTTTTCACAATCTAGTTGTGAAAGTGCTGAGCACACAACTTGTTCTTGAGAAAAAAGAAGAAGAATGTTCCTCGTTTATAATTTTGAAGGCTTTGAATCTGGTAATTTCATGAAACACTAACACTATGTTTCATGAAACTTTGGCACTACAATCTCATGCAAACATATCACTACAATGTTCACATCATCTGCAATCCTCGTCCTCTACTATCTCATGGCACAATATTGGAAACTAATGGCACAATTTCTGAGCAATATTGTGACTCTGGGAGATAACGTGGCCACCTCTTAGTGATCTTGTGGCATATTTTGTGAAGTCATGGCATAAATTTTGAGCGATGCACGTTTCAAACCCTCAGAACGAATTAGGAAGAAGATAGCAAATGCACAGTTAGGAAGATCGCAAAAAATTCACCTTAGATCCACCAATGCAACTCTAGAAAATCAAGAATTCACCTCATATCCATGAATTCACCTCTGGCATATCACGAACATGAGGTAGATGATACAAATATTTATTCGCCTCAGATCTTTGAACGCCTTAGATCTGCGTTCGCCTCAGATATGCATTCGCCTCAGATTTGAAGTTCGTGAAATTTGTTATATGCTATGTTATTCAGGTATTTTTATTGCCTTAAATCTGCATTTACGTTCCAGTTATGGATGTTCTTCATGAAGCCAACCATACAACATAAAATGCTCAAGAATAATGAAGTTGCACTTCACACAATAAACCACATATGCAAACTATGTCAATTTGTTTTGGATGCACTGCTAGCTAATTAGATGTAAATGCCAATGCATGTCTGCACTAATTCGATCTTGCAACTACATATCTTGAGGCACAATCTCGCAATTTTGAGTAGCTTCAGCTCCTTGCAACATATTCAAGAAATGGTGGATTGTTCTTCAAAAATATTTGTACCGTTGCTCTTGAGTTTGAAGAGATCTGAGTTGATGTCAAGAAGTCTTCCTTGCTTCCTCAATCCATCATAATTTCACCATGGCTCTAATACCATGTTGACACAGTGTCCTTAGACATGTAATTTTGTTGATAAGGAAAAAGTGATTACAATCTGAAGTGAGAACTCATAATCTACTTCTTAACCTCACTTGAAGAAGGAGATATTTTATATAGCTCAACTCTAAACTAAATCTAGGAGAACAACTAATCACATAATCACATGAGTATGATTGGTGTCCTTTACATAGAATCTAGGTGTCCTTATCCTAACAAACTAGAATAAACTAATTTCTTAAAAACATTTAATCTAGAAAATACTTAGACTATAGAACTTTAGGATTATGAGGCTAACACACATATCTCGACATCCAACGACTCATATATCTGGCAACACCCCATGATTCTAGTAGCCCCATATCCAACAGATACCAATGACCAACCAATCAAATGACAACGAGTTAATGTGGGAGGTCTGTGTTGTTGTCCCATCAAAAGATTGCGCACAATTGTCGGCAGATACACCAAACGTAGTAGGAGTTTAAACCATATAACAAAAGGGATATAAATTTCGTAGGGGGTTCGTATAAGGATATACAGTGGATGCTATTTTAAATAGTGTTTAAACTATGTTAAGTAATGGTAATATATCCATTTGGATATATTAACCATTAAAATATTATAGTTACAACTAATACCAAAAGTGGGGAGTCTGCGGGCTTGACCCCGGGTCTCGTCTATCCTATTATTACCCTTTGCCAACAAACTATGTGGGGTTTCTATGACAAGTCCGCCCACAAAGTTTATTAAAAATCAACTTTTACCAGTGCTCGGGAGGATGCACCCACCTAGATTCGTACATGCACAAAAATTTATGCAGAGATAGAGCATTTAATGCAGGTAGCAAGCACACTTTACGAGGCAGAGAGCCCAACAGGGGCCTAAAGGTGACGATGTCATATTGAGGCGATTTGACAGTCGATCTTACATGATTTCGCACCACGATCGCAATGGAAATGTATGTTTTTCCATTCGAGTATCCAATCATGAGGCTTATGGCAGAAAACCCAATGCAAGCATGATTCTTTTGTAGTTTCGGTTTCTTTATAAAATTTTGCAGTAGCTATATGCATGCTACAGATTCTAATGAGCATTGAGTGTTGCAGAAAGGCAACAAGTCCTGATTTATCACAATAAAAATCATCACTCTACCCTTTGCATGCATACCAAGGCAGTGTAGTGCCGGTGAGGTTATTTTGTTTCTTTGTCGAAAAGTAGCCAACTTTATAATCAAGGGTCTCGAGATTGAGAGACAAATGTAATGGCGGTGTTTATGCTTGGATCTGATCAACAGATTCAAAGATGACAGTTTATTTCCATTGTGAAAGAGTCCTTATTGTACCACAACTTGTGAGAATTTTTCCTTGGATTGTCCATAGAGTTTGTCTCATTTCAGGAGAGACTTTGCCACATGTTGTGAGAAACAACTCTTTACACATAAGAGCACCTCTACAATGTTGTCACTAGGAGTGGGATTAAGGATATTTTATATGTAAAGGAGAGCATCTTTTAAAGAAGATAATGAAGCGGCTATGTAGTTAGGCGGAGCCCGGAGAAGTAGCCCACCTTGGGTGAACTCCATTAACAATTAGTGATTCCTTGTCCTTATGGTGGACTGCTTATCTCATGTTTCTTATGCTTCCTTATTTCCACAGTTAAGTTGTCGGATGCATTAAGTAATGGTATATGAGATTTAATAAGCTTATTTACCAAGTTAGCTTCAATTTGGATTCAAGCCTCTTAATCACTTCAATTTCACCTTTTAATGCAATCAAGTTCAATAAAAACGATCTTAAATACGACCTTTAATGGAGTGGCATAAAATTGAGTAAATATTGGTAAAATGGTCACCCTGGTCTCAGATCAACACCTTAGACACAATCGACATCGTACCCTCTTGATTTACATAAGAAAAACCCTGTAGCCCATTTGGCTTACATCTACAAGACCAACAACCTGTACGATTATTGATTCTTTGCGATTAACCATTCATCATATTTTACAACATTACAACATGCCTTCTTTATAGGCCTTATAATAGTCAAATATCTAAATAAAAGGTTCCCAAAATGGTTACAGATCCACGTAGATAATTGGATATGAATCTCGGGATTCTGTTACAGTCAACTACCAAGTCGGCTGACTATTCGACTACTAGTCAGACTTAATTCAGTCTTCAGTCGGTTGCCACACACCCGCCTATCCACCTCTTAGTTGACCTCTTCGACTTGTTTTCGATGTCTTTTCCACCTCCAACCACCTCAACCTTTGACTTTACCTTGTCGAACCACCTCGACCTTTTACATGTTGTCGATTCCCTCGACTTCGACTGTCAATGGATCCACCTTGACTGGACTTTCACTGCAAAAAGTATAACAACCCAACATTATCCCACTTGTTGTTTTCTTTGTTGAAACCGGGAGACCTCTAAAATCTCGTTCACAGACCCAGGGCAATAATTCCCATTGCCTGTATGCACCAAGAGAACTTCACAACAATCACAGACTTGGTCACAGAGTCTGCTATGTTTTCCGACGTGTCTACTTTCTCTAGAAACACCTTGTTGCTTTCCACCATGTCTCTCACGAAATCATATTGTACATTTATGAGCTTAGTATTAGAATGATAAGTTGGGTTCTATGCAAAAAAAATCATGCTTTGACTGTTGGAACTTATATTCATAGCTCTTTGCTTAAGCTCGATTCTTGAACACAACCTTTGTAGGCATACTGCTTCTTTGCTTCCATGAGTGGTTGCGATGTATTCAACCTCTGTTGTTGACAAGGATATGACCGTTTGTCTCTTAATCATCTAGTTGAATGCTCCACCGAACATTTTGAACACATATCCATTGCTCGACCTTCGTCGATCCAGACCTCCAACCCAGTTGGCATCGACAAATACATGTGAATTTAATTCACTATCACCTCTAGGTTTTCCTTTGTAGTGTTAGCACTCTATAAATTCTATCCGGTTGAATAGACAAACGACAGAGGTAACTATTTCGACCAGCTTTAGAGCTGAGGCACTAGCCTACTCAATTCAGAGAGGGCTCTCTCGTGTCACTTGATATATCTTATACGGAAATTGGTGGCTAGGTTTGGTCTGTTTTGGGGGTTTTTAATAAAATTGTTGAAGAACTAAAGATGACCTTTGGGCTATGGGTAAGGAATGTAGGATGCATTGCCAAATCATGAAAACAATTAAGAGGAAAAGGCTAAATGAGGAAGTGAATTATGAGTTTATACTTGAAAATTTAGGTGGTATCATAAGAAAAGAAACACACAACTATTATTAGAGCATTATAGTAATGAATTCTAAAATGGTTTAGAAGAGATAAACATAGTCTAAATCACCAAGCCGAGGGCATTGAATAATGAATTCTAGACTTTTAATTTCTCAATTTAGACAAAGGAAAGCAAAAATGAAATGTAGAATAACAAGAATCACACACTATGAGAGAAAACGAGACTCATAACACCACCAGTTAGAATCTTTTCGTAAAAAGTCCAAAATCTGGCTTTGCATTCATGTATTCATTCCAACCCTAGAGATTTACAAAGTTTTCCTGCACAGAGGGAAGGCTCCTCTTTTCTCCATGCTTCTATACTCTTGAGACCAAACATATATAGAGGAATTTCTCATGGAATTTAAAACGTTCTGAATTCCTCATAATTCTAAAATAGATATAAGTTACAAAAAAGGAAGAACAATTATACTATTTAAAGGGACTGTTAGTAACCGATCTGTCATATCAGGACTACCTTTTCTTAAGCTGCCATCTGTCCAAAAATTTCTGAAAAGCACCTAAATTTACCTGAGGATTTACCTTTGCTTGGTGATTTTCTCCTCCAGGGTACTCAACCAAGTGAGATTTTCTCCAACACTCTCTATCATCTAGGTTTTTGCCTCCATCTTCCACCTTTTTCTCCTTTTCCTCTTTGCGGCTAGGTTGTAGATGTTGTCCACGTGCTCAATTATGAGGAGATCCCTCATAATGGGGTTTAATTTGATCCCCAACTTTGTCTCAGTTGCAGGTTCGGTATGTAATTTAGTTGTCAGTATCTGCAAGACCCTTCTTTCTTTCTTACTTATTGACCAGCTTGGCACATTAGTTGAGAACCTAGTCGCGCCAGACATCGTTTGATGAGTGTTATCCGTACCTTTCAGAATTTGCAAAGATCGCGATTTTTCCACCCTTTGAATTTACAGGACTCAAGAAATCAACACAGGTCGAGCTTGTTTTCCTTATGCATAAGATGGAAATTTCCCAGAGTAGGATAAAATGATTTCATATCTGAGATTTGATAGTCTTTGCATTTTAATCACAAATTACTGTCATAGTATGTTTGTGTGCCACTCTTCATCAATCCATTTCAAATGATGAGCTTCGAGTTAGTTATGTGACAGTGTCCTTTTGATACATCATCTGGGAAAGCACCTGGACCAGTGATGTGGGGTGATTTGACCAACTGCCATCCTTCCCACAAGTTATTGATGTGACATTTTAAACCACGTGACATCGGGGCCATGGGAAAAGTGGTTTCGGGAAATCCATTGTCTCCCCCGATGCATGTGTAAGAATTCCACATGTTCCCCATCAAAACCATAATGGTTTTCCCTGGTCTGCCTTCACGAAATTAAGTTCTATTCTATTTGTCAGCCTGATGTGGGCCTCAACCGTGGATTTGGGATTCTTCAAAATGGACGGTCCGTCGAACTACTCCCTTCCCACCTCTGCTATATTTTTCTATATGCCGTGGGATATATTCACCCCCCCTAAACTATCACGCCTCTATTGTGGTATATCATTTCACAAAATTTCTGAAATTTTTAGATCCCGATATGAAGATTGTTAAGGTGATAACATTGGATCCAACTGGGGATTCTATCCTCCCTACGAGGTAGCAAAGAACTCGTAGACCCAGTGCCTGATCCATTGGGTTGCTCCCAAAACATGTGTGTACCCTGCTTCTACTATGTCACTAGTGTTGGTTGAAAACCAAGCTCTGCGCACTGCTTCCGACTGTATGTTGGACGTTCGAGTATATTATTGAAAACTGACTGTATCTAGTACTAGAAAACTCAAACTGAAAAATGCTTGACCGACAAGCTTATTTGCACACTCCTATCTATTCTAAAACTGCTGAGATGAAATACTCAGTCAAGTAATGTTGAAGTGCCAATGCAACCAGTCAAGCAATTGGCCTCCCGATTTTCCCCCGATCACATCTTTCTTAAGTAGGCAGACAAATGTAAAAGATGGCAGCTGAAAACACAAGTTGAATCAAAAAATTGAATTTGTGAATAAAAAAAACTCTTCATTCAATGATGACTGTAATAGGATGGCTACAGGATCTTGGAGACCATGAAAAGTCATTTCTTCTTGATGAGCAAAAATAGAAAGACAATCCTTTTTCATAAGAATTTGCTTCTTATTCTCTATTTCTTCTGATTTGAGAACATTTTCAAATGAAATGGAAGCAATAGGTTTTTCTACTCTCCCATGCATATCAACAAAAACATTCATACATTCTTGAACATCTTCAAATGTGACAACCATATTATGTGCATCCTCTTGTTCATCAAACAATTTTGATTTGGTTTCATTAAACTTCTGGAAATTTGCTTGAGGACTGTCATTTTGACTTTCAAATGAATGAATGGAAATAAGTTGCTACTCGTAATATTCTTGCAAAGTTGAAAAGCTAATAGGATGCACTATTTCACACTCTAGATTTCCCATGGATGGATTTTCAAAACCACGATTTTCAAATGACTCAAATAAAACCACTACCTGTTCATTATCTTTATGTATTTCTGATTGAAAAGTGGCATACATTGTTTTGTTTCTTTCTTGAAAATCTATGTCATTTGTTTGTTCATTACTGAAAGTTTCCATAGATGCAGTTTCAGAATCCTCATCCATGTCTATGCTATTTAAAAATTGAACCACCACGTCATTCTCAAGGGAAGAGAAAACACTTTGAAATACTTTTTCATGTTGAAAATCTATATCGATTTTAGGAGAAAGAAAATGACCTTGAACAATACTTTCTAGAGTAACTTCTTCTTCCTTTTCAGGATGATAGCTGAACATAGACTGCAAATATGATCTGATATGACCTTTTATGTGATTGTTCATAGAATTAAAATCACCACTCCGCTCATGCCTGGAGGATTCCTAACCTGAGATATTACAAATATTTTTCTTCAATAATTCGAAAGAAGCAAAACATAATGGTAGGGTTGTCCCACCTAATTGGAAACCGTCTTCAATTTTATCCCCAATAGATGGCTGCATTTCATCACAACTAATAGGGTCTTCAATCATATGAAAAGAGTGTTGTGATATCTTGTCATTCTACTGCATTGATTTAGCGTGGTTTTGCATAAGCATGGATTCATTTTCCTCAACGTTGATTTTAGAGTTCTCTTTCAACAACTTAAATGTAGAAAAACATAAAGGCAAAGAATATTCTTCAGCTGATCTGATATCCTTTCCTCTGCAACTGTGATATGTAGGTTGAGTCATTTCACTATACTGCTGGAAAAAAAAATTCTGACAGGGAACATGCATTTGGTTGTTCCAAGGAGTCACCATCACAACCATCATCGTATTCATCATATACAGGTAAATCAACAACATATGCAATGTCATCTAACAAGAAAAACCCTGGAACATCAACATGTTCATCAACAAACTGATTTGCAAATTCATCTTCTTGACTGTCTAAAAATGAATACATAAAACCCTAAGCCCCCTGCTTATCATCGGATGAATCAGAAGATAAATCAAAATCTCTTCTTTCAACAAGTGGAATATAATTCTTTGCAAAATCATTTGCATTGGAAACTTCGAGAGGACCTATGATATTGTCAATTCTATGCTCAAGATTCCAATCAACTATTTTCTGTTCATATTTACTTTCATGTTCTTGATCATTCAACCCCTCATTCTGGATCGGTTTACATGCTTGGATGTTGTGTTGAATGTCCTGAGCATCACTAAACATTTGTTGTAAGGACTTAGGTCTTCTTTCCATCAGGAGGAAAGAAAAATCTGCATGAAGAGTAGTTGCATAATAGAGCATGTCAAGAGTTTCAGAGGGTTGAATTTATTTGGAAAAATTATAATAGACGCTAGAGAACTTTCTACTGAATACAAAAATAGCTTCATTTCTGTGTCTTTTCAAGTCATAAAACTCAGTGAGTTGCAACTCTAAGTATTTCTCCTTGGCCCAAAACTTGAAAAATACCTTCTTCAATTCCACCCATGAGCTGATGGTTTCTGGATGTAAATGTTTGAACCCATGTTTAGTAGAAATCTAATACACACATCATCATGATCAATCTCAAATAAATCTATAAAATGCTCAAACCCTTGAATGTGCTTTTCAACCGAGATGATATCATATTCTCTGTCAAACACAGGTAGATACTCATAGTAGTTTGGAGGGAAATCATGAAGGGTTTGGGGTAGCTTTAAGGGTATATATCTATGTCAGGGCTTGGGGGATGTTGGACCAAGAACTGTGGAAGAAACATTGGCTTGGGTCTCATGAGATTCATCAACTTGGTCATTGTCATTGCGTGACCCAGGTGAAAACTTTTTATCAGAACTAGCAACAAAGTGAGGGTATGCATGTGCAACGCAGAGAGGAGGAAGCATAATTGCAAGTATTTCATGATCATCATTAAAATACAATAGGTAAAGGAAAATTCCTTTGGCATGTTCAAGGAAGGAGTAGAGGAAACTTAAAATGAAAAGTAAAATGCTTTGGAAGAGGTCCCATTTTGAGTACCTGTTTTCCTTCATGATGCTTTTCCTTGCCCCCGTCAAGGGGTCTCATATTTCAGTGAAGTCTTTGTCTTGCACTTGAAGCATTGAGAGCGGAGTTGCCTTTTGGAAATTTAATATTCTTTTATTAGTGGAGTCACCTTCAAACTGATATGGAGTCGCCAAAGCAGGAATACGACCAATATGTGCCTAAGTGTCTGTTGCTCTCAGACCTTAGAACTCAACCATGTCGTTCTTCCCAGGGGAAATTTTTCAATTTCTTCCCCAGAAATGATGCCAGAATAGACAAATGACAGAGGTAACTATTTCGACCAGTGTTAGAGCTGAGGCACTAGCTTGCTCAACTCAAAGAGGGATCTCTTGTGTCACTTGATATATCTACGAAAATCGGTGGCTAGGTTTGGTCTATTTTGGGGGTTTTTAATAAAATTGTTGAAGAAATGAAGATGACCTTTGGGCTATGGGGTCAGGAATGTAGGATGAATTGCCAAATCATGGAAAAAATTAAGAGGAAAAGGCTAAATGAGGAAGTGACTTTTGATTTTATACTTGAAAATTTAGGTGGTATCAGAAGAAAAGAAACACACAACTATTACCAGAGCATTATAGTAATGAATTCTGAAATGGTTTAGAAGAGATAAACATAGTCTAAATCGCCAAACCGAGAGCATTGAATAATGAATTCTGGACTTTTAATTTCTCAATTTAGACAGAGGAAAGCAAAAATAAAATGTATAATAACATGAATCACACACTACGAGAGAAAACGAGACTCATAACACCACCAGTTAGAATCTTTTTGTAAAAAGTCCAAAATCTGCCTTTGCATTCATGTATTCATTCCAACCCCAGAGATTTACAAAGTTTTCCTACACAGAAGGAAGGCTCCTTTTTTCTCCATGCTTCTATACTCTTGAGACCAAACATATATAGAGGAATTTCTCGTGGAATTTAAAACGTTCTGACTTCCTCATAATTCTAAAATAGATACAAGTTACAAAAAAGGAAGAGCAATTATACTATTTAAAGGAGCCATTAGTAACCGGTCTGTCATATCAGGACTCCCTTTTCTGAAGCCGCCATTTGTCCAAAAATTTCTGAAAATCACCTAAATTTACCTGAGGATTTACCTCAGCTTGGCGATTTCCTCCTCCGGGGTACTCAACCAAGCGAGATTTTCTCCAACACTCTCTATCATCTTGGTTTTGGCCTCTATCTTCCGCCCTTTTCTCCTTTTCCTCTTTGCGGCTGGGTTGTATATATTGTCCGCGTGCTCATTTCTGACGAGATCCCTCATAATGGGGTTTAATCTGATCCCCGACTCTATCTCAGTTGGAGGTTTGGTATGAAATTTAGTTGCTAGTATCTGCAAGACCCATCTTTCTTTCTTACTTATTGACTAGCTTGGCACATTAGTTGAGAACCTAGTCACGCCAGACACTCTTTGATGAGTGTTATCCATACCTTTCAGATTTTGCAGAGACCATGATTTTTCCACCCTTTCAATTTACAGGAATCAGGAAATCAACACAGTTTGAGCTTGTTTTTCTTATGCATAAGATGCCAATTTCCCAAAGTAGGATAAAACGATTTCATATCTGATATTTGATAGTCTTTGCATTTTAATCATGAATTACTGTCATAGTACGTTGGTGTGCCACGCTTCATCAATCCATTTCGAATGATGAGATTCGAGTTAGTTATGTGACGCTGTCCTTTTGATACGTCATCTGGGAAAGCACTTGGACCAGTGATGTGGGGTGATTTGACCAACTGCCATCCTTCCCATGAGTTATTGATGTGACATTTTAAACCACATGAGATTGGGGCCATGGGAAAATTGGTTTTGAGCAATCCACTGTCTGCCCTGATGCATGTGTAAGAGCGCCACACATTCCCCATCAAAACCATAATGGTTTTCCCCGGTTTGCCTTCGCGAAATTAAGTTCCATGATATTTGTCGGCCCGATGTGGGCCTCAACCATGGATTTGGGATTCTTCAAAATTGACGGTACGTCGAGCTACTCCCTTCCCTCCTCCGCTATATTTTTCTATATGCCGTGGGATATGGTCAAACCCCCTAAAATATCATGCCTCTATTGTGGTATAGCATTTTGCTAAATTTATGAAATTTTTAGATCCCGAAATGAAAATTGTTAAGGTGATAACATGTAGCATATAACATAATATTTTGTGCCACACAAATACCTAAATACTCTCTTGAAAAATGTCAAGTGCTCCTTCCTAGGTGTCGACATGTATCTACTCAAAACTCCCACTACACGGGCAATGTCTGGTTGAGTGCAGACCATCACATACAATAGACTACCAACAACACTTGCATAGGGAACACTATTATGGAATAATTCCCCTGTGGATAGGTGAATATCCCATTTGATTATAAACCCCTAATACCAAGACAAAAACATACAAATGGACACTAACATCCCTTTGAATTCAATTACTTAATCAGAAAGAGAAACAAAAGGAAGAAAGTGTGATGCACCTTATTTCTTGGTTCATCCTCACTGCCTTTGATTTGAGCTTGATCTCCAAAATCTTCAGCACCACTTGATACCTGCTATGCAATGGACAACATAAAGATAAAGAACTCCTACTCTACTCTACAAGATTAGACTAATCATATTCATCTATTAAGATCGACAATCATATGCAACAATACACAATCTTGAAGGGAATAGGCCAAGTAATATTGATGAGAACTTTAAAGAAACACTTACAATCTGTAGATGAAGTTGCAACAACCTCTCCAAGTCTTCCCTTTTCAACCCTTGTATGATGCTCCCAAGATCATAAGTTTGATATTCAAAACCTTCGTCCTCTTCTCCATGGAAATACCTCATTATATAAGATTTGGAGGCTTAACCTCCATGGAGAATATCACTCATAAGATCCACTAAAAAGGGATCTACAAGACTTTTAGGGAGAAAATATATCTTCAAGGATTTTAGGGAGAAAATATATCTCAAGGGTTTTAAGGAGGAAATATCTCTCAACCATCCATGAGATTCTCAACCTCTCCCTGAAAATAGGAAACCAAATGTGAGGTGGATTCTCACACTAAATTAATTTCCTTTTTATGAATATTAATAATTAATTCATGTGCACATGGTATTTTGACCTTCATATAATATATTTCTCCTCCAGTTTGACTAGGGATTGTGACAAATGTTCTTTCATGGTGTTAGTGTATGTGACACTTTCATGACACTTGCGACAATTAGGGTGATGTACTTAAGTGTGACATTTTGGTGTGTAACAGATTTCCAATTAAAATGTGAGGTCAGAAGAGAAAGTGATGGTTGACACACTTTACAATTATTCAATGCAAGGGGATGGAGTTGGAGAACCTCGAAGAAGCTGCAAACAACCATAAAAAAATATTGTTGGTTTCCATTTCCTTATGTCAGTCCATACTCATCTGATTCACCATATTACATCACTTTCCCATGTCAGTTTTGTGTTGATGATGGGGGTACATCAAGGCCCTCCTTCGACAAGTATTTTCCTGTCAACTTCAACACATCATCTGAGAATTAGACTTAGAAACCAGTTAGTACCTTGGTACCTACATGCCTCAATGGAAGGCCTCCTTGCTTCGGACTATAGGTTTACATCATTGACCTCTGATCAGATGATTCAACAAGTCTTCGACATCAACTCATTTATTCACATTCACTGGAATGTACTAGGGTACCTTGGGAGTCATTGAAATCATTGGTGATTTCCCTCACACTTGTTAACGATTAACCTTCCTTTCATCTGCCTTTGTCAGTTGACCCTTTTTCCTCATTCGATACATAAATCAGTGACAATATAAGCATCGACGAATGAAACGAAGCTTGGGGGGCATGTCTCCAGCCTTTGATTATCATTTTGGAGTTAATTCGCTAGCTTTTCAAGCTGGAGGAAGAGTACCAACCATCCATGGGTATCCCTCAAAACCTTTGGAAATTACATTGGGAAATTACAAGCATAGTTTAATTTTGTTTCAATATTGTGTAAAAATGAAACCAATTATGAGCTTAGTATTTAGTGTAAAGACTATATGAAAAAGGAACCCCCTCGAGTTTCCTTTAATCTCTTTTCAGACTCTCTAAACATGAAAAGATTTCCAAGTGATCTTGCTTCCTTTCACACTCGATAAAAGGTTTGAAAGGAAATATTTTGAATAATAGTTTATCTCTTTTTCAGACCTCGAAGACTAAAATTACGAAAAAGGACAACCCTAGAGCCACCTTTAAGTTATTTTCAAACTCTTTAAACCTGAAAAACCATCGAGTTTTCCTTCTCTGGACTCACTAAAATATAGATTAAAGGACGCATATGGGAATGAACCCTCACTTCTTCCAGTTCGTTAAATAAAGGAAGAGGAACTTACCGAAGGTGAGTTATATAGAGAATGTGTTATCCTCCTCGAGCTCGTTAAATTAAAAAGAGGTACTCATCTATTTTGGTTGGGGGGGGGAATTGAAAGAAGTGGGTCAAGTATTTTAGACGATCCAAGGAAAGACAAGTCAATGTCCTTCCCCTATGTAGTCACCAACTTCTATTATGGAATAATTTCCTTTCAGACAGGTGAATATCCCCTTGGATTCTAGACCCCTAATACCAAGACAGAAACATACAAATGGACACTAACATACCTTTGAATTCAATTACCTAATCAGAAATAGAAAGAGAAAGAAGAAAGTGTGATGCACCTTATTCTATGGTTCATCCTCATTGCTTCCGATATGAGCTTGATCTAAAAACTCTTCAACACCACTCGATACCTACAATGCAATGGACAACAAAAAGACAAATAAATCCTATTCTACTCTACAATATTAGACTAATCAAATTCATCTATGAAGATCGAAAATCATATGCAACAATACACAATATTGAAGGGAATAGGCCAAGTAATATTGATGATAACTTTAAAGAGATACTTACAATCTATAGATGAAGTTGCAACAACCTCTCCAAGTCCTCCTCATCCATCCCTTGCACGATGCTCCCAATATCATAAGTTTTATATTCAAAAGCCTCCTCCTCTTCCCCGTGGAAATCACTCATTATATAGGATTTGGAGAAGATCACTCATAAGATGCACTAAAAATGGATCTCCAAGATATTTAGGGAAAACATATCTCTTCAAGGACTTTAGGGAGAAAATATCTCTCAAGGATTTTAAGGAGGAAATATCTCTCAACCATCCATGAGATTCTCAACCTCTCCTTGAAAATAGGAAACCAAATGTGAGGTGGATTCTCACACTAAATTAATTTCCTTTTTATGAATATTAATAATTAATTCATGTACAAATCATATTTTGATCTTCATATAATATATTTCTCCTCCACCTTGACTAGGGATTGTGACAAATGTTCTTTCATGGTGTTAGTGTATGTGACACTTTCATGGAACTTGCGACACTTAGGGTGAGGTACTTAAGTGTGGCATATTGGTGTGTAACAGATTTCCCCCTAAAGTGTGAGGTAAGAATATAAACTGATGGACGAAACACTTTAAAATTATTCAATGAAAGGGCGTGGAGTTGGAGAACTCAGAAGAAGCTGCAAACAACCATCAAATGGTATTGCCAATTTCCATTTCCTTTTGTTAGTCCATACTCATTCGATTCACCATATTACATCACTTTCATGTGTCAGTTTCATTTTGATGATGGGGGATACATCAAGGCCCTCCTTCAATGAGTCTTTTCATGTCGAATTCAACACATCATCTGAGAATTAGACTTAGAAACTAGTTAGTACCTTGGGACCTACATGACTCAATGGCAGGCCTCCTCACTTTTGACAATAGGTTTACATCATTGACCTCTGACGAGATGATTCCACGAGTGTTTGACGTCGTCTCATTTATTCACATTCACTGGATTGTACTAAGGTACCTTGGGAGTCATTGACATCACTGGTGATTTCCCTCGCACTTGTTAATGATTTACCTTCCTTCCATCCACCTTTATCAGTTGACCCTTTTTCCTCATCCGGTACAGAAATCGGTGACAACATAAGAATCGAAAAATGAAACAAAGCTTGGGGGGGCATGTCTCCAGCCTTTGACTATCATTCTAGAGTTAAGCCGCTAGCTTTTCAAGCTAGGGGCAGAGTACCACCCATCCATGGGTATCCCTCAAAACCTTTGGAAATTACATTTTGAAATTACAAGCATAGTTTAATTTTGTTTCAAACTTGTGTAAAGATGAAGCCAATTATGAGCTTAGTCTTTAGTTTAAAGGTTATATGAAAAAGGAACCCCCTGGAGTTTACTTTAAGCTCTTTTAAGACTCTCTAAACATGAAAATATTTCCAAGTGATCTTGCTTCCTTTCACACTTGATAAAAGGTTTGAAAGGGCATCTTTCGAGTAATAGTTTATCTCTTTTTCGGACCTCGAAGACTAAAATTACGAAAAAGGACAACCCTGGAGCCACCTTTAAGTTCTTTTCAGACTCTTTAAACATGAAAAACCACCGAGTTTTTCTTCTTCGGACTCGCTAAAATACACATTGAAGGACCCATATGGGAACAAACGCTTACTTCTTCCAGTTCGTTAAATAAGGAAAGAGGAACTTACCGAAGGTGAGTTATATTGAGCATGTTTTATCCTCCTTTAGCTCGTTAAATTAATGAGAGGTAATCATCTATCTAGGTGGGGGAAACATTGAAAGAAGTGGGTCAATTATTTTAGATGATCCAAGGAAAGACAAGTCAATGTCCTTCCTCACTGGAGTCACCAACTTCTATTATGGAATAATTCCCCTACGAATAGGTGGATATCCCCTTGGATTCTAGACCCCTAATACCAAGACATAAACATACAAATGGACACTAACATCCCTTTGAATTCAATTACCTAATCAGAAAGATAAAGAGAAGCAGAAAGTGTGATGCACCTTATTTCGTGGTTCATCCTCGCTCCCTCCGATCTGAGATTGATCTCCAAACTCTTCAACACCACTTGATACCTGCAATGCAATGGACAACAAAAAGACAAAGAACTCCTACTCTACTATACAAAATTAGACTAATCAAATTCATCTATCAAGATCAACAATCATATGAAACAATACACAATCTTGAAGGGAATATGCCAAGTAATATTGATGAGAACTTTAAAGAGATACTTACAATTTGTAGATGAAGTTGTGTCAACCTCTCCAAGTCTTCCTCATCCAGCCCTTGCACGATGCTCCCAAGATCATAAGTTTGATATCCAAAATATTCCTTCTCTTCTCCATGGAAATCCCTCATTATATAGGATTTGGAGGCTTAACCTCCATGGAGAAGATCACTCATAAGATCCACTAAAAAGGTATCTCCAAGATTTTTAGGGAGAAAATATATCTTCAATGATTTTAGGGAGAAAATATCTCTCAAGTATTTTAAGGAGGAAATATCTTTCAACCATCCATGAGATTCTCAACCTCTCCTTGAAAATAGGAAACCAAATGTGAGGTGGATCCTCACACTAAATTAATTTTCTTTTTATGAATATTAATAATTAATTCATGTGCACATGGTATTTTGACCTTCATATAATATATTTCTCCTCCACCTTGACTAGGGATTGTGACAAATGTTCTTTCATGGTGTCAGTGTATGTGACACTTTCACGACACTTAGGGTGAGGTACTTAAGTGTGGCATTTTTGTGTGTAACATATTTCCCCCTAAAGTGTGGGTTCAGAAGAGAAATTGATGGCCGAAACACTTTACAATTCTTCAATGCAAGGGCATGGAGTTGGAGAACCTGGAAGAAGCTGCAAACAACCATTAAATGGTATTGGCAGTTTCCATTTTCCTGTGTCAGTCCATACTCATTCAATTCACCATATTACATCACTTTCTTGTGTTAGTTTTGTGTCAATGATGGGGGATACATCAAGACCCTCATTTGATGAGTCTTTTCCTGTTGACTTCAACACATCATCCAGGAATTAGACTTAGAAACCAGTTATTACCTCGGGACCTACATGCCTCAATGACAGGCCTCCTCGCTTTCGACAATAGGTTTACATCATTGAACTCTGATTGGATGATTCCATGAGTGTTCGAGGTCAACTCATTTATTCACATTCGTTGGAAAGTACTAGGGTACCTTGGGAGTCATTGACAACATTGGTGATTTACCTTGCACTTGTTAACGGTTTACCTTCCTTTGATCCGGCTTTGTCAGTTGACCCTTTTTCCTCATTCGATAAAGAAATCGATGACAATATAAGCATCGACGAATGAAACAAAGCTTTGGGGGGCATATCTCCAGCCTTTGATTATCATTTTGGAGTTAAGCTGCTAGCTTTTCAAGCAAGGGGCAGAGTACAAACCATCCATGGGTATCGCTCAAAACCTTTGGAAATTACGTTGGGAAATTACAAGAACAGTTTAATTTTGTTTCAAGCTTGTTTAAAAATGAAACCAATTCTGAGCTTAGTCGTTAGTGTAAAGGTTATACGAAAAAGGAACCTCGTGGAGTTTCCTTTAAGCTCTTTTCAGAGTCTCCAAACATGAAAAGATTGTCGAGTGATCTTGCTTCCTTTCACACTCGATAAAATCTTTGAAAGGGAATCTTTCGAGGAATAGTTTATCTCTTTTTCAAGCCTCGAAGACTAAAATTATGAAAAAGGACAACCCTGGAGCCACCTTTAAGTTATTTTCAGTCTCTTTAAATATGAAAAACCATCGTGTTTTCCTTCTCTAGACTCACTAAACTACACATTGAAGGATCCATATGTGAACGGACCCTTACTTCTTCCATTTTGTTAAATAAAGGAAGAGGAACTTGCCAAAGGTGAGTTATATTGAGCATGTGTTATCCTCCTCAAGGTCATTAACTTAAAAAGAGGTACTCATCTATCTTGGTGGGGGGAGAATTGAAAGATGTGGGTCAAGTATTTGAGATGATCCAAGGAAAGACAAGTCAATGTCCTTCCCCAGTGGAGTTACCAACTTTTGTTATGGAATAATTCCCCTGCGGACAGGTGAATATCCCCTTGGATTCTAGACCCCTAATACCTTATTCTGTGGTTCATCCTCGCTGCTTCCGATCTGAACTTGATCTAAAAACTCTTCAACACCACTCGATACCTGCAATTCAATGGACAACAAAAAGACAAAGAACTCCTACTCTACTCTACAATATTAAACTAATCAAATTCATCTATGAAGATCAAAAATCATATGCATTAATACACAATATTTAAGGGAACAGACCAAGTAATATTGATGAGAACTTTAAAAAGACACTTACAATTTGTAGATGAAGTTGCAGCAACCTCTCCAAGTCCTCCGCGTCCAACCCTTGCACGATGCTCCCAAGATCATAAGTTTGATATCCAAAAGCTTCCTCCTCTTCTCCATGGAAAGCCCTCGTTATATAGGATTTGGAGGTTTAACCTCGATGGAGAAGATCACTCATAAGATCCACTAAAAAGAGACCTCCAAGATTTTTAGGGAGAAAATATCTCTTCAAGGATTTTAGGGAGAAAATATCTCTCAAGTATTTTAAGGAGGAAATATCTCTCAAACATCCATGAGATTCTCAACCTCTCCCTGAAAATAGGAAACCAAATGTGAGGTGGATTCTCACACTAAATTAATTTCCTTTTTATGAATATTAATAATTAATTCATGTGCACATGGTATTTTGACCTTCACATAATACATTTCTCCTCCACCTTGACTAGGGATTTTGACAAATGTTCTTTCATGGTGTCAGTGTATGTAACACTTTTATGACATTTACGACACATAGGGTGAGGTACTTAAGTGTGGGATTTTGGTGTGTAACAAATTTCCCCCTAAAGTGTGAGGTCAGAAGTGAAACTGATGGCTGAAATACTTTACAATTATTTAATGCAAGGGCGTGGATTTGGAGAACCTGAAAGAAGTTGCAAATAACCATCAAGCAATATTGCCAAATTCCATTTCCCTGTGTCAGTCCATACTCATTTGATTCACCATCTTACATCACTTTCCTGTGTCAGTTTTGTGTCGATGAAGGGGGATACATCAAGGCCCTCCTTCAACGTGTCTTTTCCTATTGACTTCAACACATCATCCAAGAATTAGAATTAGAAACCAGTAAGTACCTTTGGACCTACATGCCTCAATGGAAGGCCTCCTCGCTTTCGACAGTAGTTTTACATCATTGACCTCTAATTAGATGATTCCATGAGTGTTTGAAGTGAAATCATTTATTCACATTTGCTGGAATGTACTAGGGTACCTAGGGAGTCATTGACATCATTGGTGATTTCCCTCACAATTGTTAACGATTTACCTTCCTTTCATCCGCCTTTGTCAGTTGACCCTTTTTCCTTATCTGATACAGAAATCGGTGACAATATAAGCATTGACGAATTAAATGAAGCTTGGGGGAGCATGTCTCCAGCCTTTGATTATCATTCTGGCATTAAGCTGCTAGCTTTTCAAGCTGGAGGCAGAGTACCAATCATCCATGGATATCCTTGAAAATCTTTGGAAATTACATTGGGAAATTACAAGAATAGTTTAATTTTGTTTCAAGCTTGTGTAAAAATGAAACTAATTTTGAGCTTATTCTTTAGTGTAAAGGTTATATGAAAAAGGAACCCCCTAGAGTTTCCTTTAAGATATTTTCAAACTCTCTAAACATGAAAATATTGTCGAGTGATATTACTTCTTTTCACACTCAATAAAAGGTTTGAAAGGGCATCTTTCGAGTAATAGTTTATCTCTTTTTCGAACCTCAAAGACTAAAATTACGAAAAAGGACAACCCTGGAGCCACCTTTAAGTTCTTTTCAGACTCTTTAAACATGAAAACCACAGAGTTTTCCTTCTCTAGACTCGCTAAACTACACATTGAAGGACCCATATGGGAATGAACCCTTACTTCTTCCAGTTCATTAAATAAAGGAAGAGGAACTTACCGAAGGTGAGTTATATCGAGCATGTGTTATCCTCCTCGAGCTCATTAAATTAAAAAGAGACACTTGTTGAGGAAAATATATGAAATAATCTTACTCAAGAATTTTCGATCTTGCTTGGTTAAGCCAATATAGACGGGAATATCACCCTATGTTTATAGCCTCAAAACTTGTTTCCTAATCCACAAGTATTAGTTACAAGGGCTTAGGTTGATTTTAAAAAAATAGAAGATTGTTGTGAAATTCAACATTTTTATATAATTTTTGGAATATAACAGATGCAAAAGTAAATGTGGAGACAAAAACAAAAATACCAAGTCACATATCAAATCGCTTATTTCATTCCAAGAAATCAAAAGAATCGTGTTCTTTACAAAAATCCCTGAGGGAGTTTGGACCAAATTCAAACTTAGATGTCCCCGATGAAAACCATACAAAAGGACTTTTGACAGAAAGTAAAAAATTGAACTTTAAAAGCTGGATCAACTTGCCACATATTGTTTCCCACTCGACTCTGCACAATATTATTTATCAGTCATGAAATTTATTTCATAAACAGGCAAGTCTACACATACTATCAAAGATAGATCAACACCTCTGAAAACAAGTGTCTGAATGGTGTAATTCAACTTGAATCTTGTTGTCTACAATAGGACCCCGTTGTCATAAAAGAGAATTAGGCTTTTGATGAATTGAAGAATGAATGAAAACTGAACTATCTCAATAAAACTCAAGAGAAAACCTTAGTATTCTTTCTCCTTCTATTCTCCTCTTGTTCTTCCTCGTCATTTTTCTTTTATGCATCCCAAATTAGTTGAAGTAGTCCAACTACTTATTTTAGTTAAGTTAGCTAAAACTCAACTAAATTTTAGTTAGGGGAAGAATTAATATAATAATAATAATAAGGGTCTTTTAATAAATAATAACTATTAGGTGGGACCCCTTATGACTCTCTTTAGTTTCTTAACAAAATAAACATAACTAGTCAATCAATCGAATACATCCCTCCTTGTGGCTCCCATAATCATTCTCTTATTTTAAAAATTAAATATCAATGATATTTTAAATCATATCCAAACATATAATATCCAAAATATCCAAAAATAGTATGTTGTCCAAAACCTTCAACAGTCAATTGTTCTCAACAAATCAATAATAAAATATCCTCAAAAACCATATTTCCCACTTTGGGAGGCAATTTTCCCTTTGTTGTTGTTGTCTCCCCTTGACCTTCCTGAATTAGCCTTAGGTTGTGTGGAGTCTTTGGGATTGATCTCACTGATGACATGAGAATAGTCATCTCTCAAGTGCATGAGGGATGAAAAAGATTTGGCTAAATCACTTGAGGGAGAGGAGGGGGCAGCAACAACTTTTCCTTTGTCATGCGTGTGGTGAGCTTCAATTTTGAGTCTTTTGCTTGCGTGGGAAGACTGTACATGTGAGTGTGCATGGGTAATCTGGACATTCAGGTTAATCGGTGGAGGAGGAGCAGGTGGAGACAAATTGGGCCAGCCACGATGTTGGGAGACTATTGGGTGAAGAATCTCCTGTCATCCATCATTCTCAGGGACTTTAGGTTGCAATGAAACATGAGGGGGGACAAGGATACCAGGGACATGGTGGGGTTGTAAGGGAGGCCTTTCTGGCCTAGGTTAGACTACTCCTTGTCCAATCCAATTGAAAAATACATCTTGGAAGAGTTGGTTTAACTCTTGTGGATTTGCATCAAAATATATCGATAATCTTGGCCTTCTAGGCCCTCTATTCCAATTCCCGCTACCCCTGTTATTTTGGCGATGGCTTCTTCTACTGAAGAAGCTCATACTATATACAACATTTATTAGCAACTAGATTCTTAAACAAAATATACATGAAATCTCTTTAATATGAAACAAATTTTGGCTCAACAATCACATTAGACCATGCAATCCAATCCATAAAATTCATTTAATACTTGTCAATGGGTAGGGGGTGAATAAGGGTTATGGGATATCTGAGGGGGTTGTAATGAGCAGAAAAGTGATAAAATGGAAGGGAGTAAGAACATGATTACTGCTCAACAAATTATTAAACAATTGACTGTGTTACAATAACAAAATCATATCAGATGTGATCCATCTCTGTGTTAGTTTTTAATTTTTGTAATACAAAGTTTTTATTTAATTTTAATTTAATTTTAAGAACAGGGTGTGCAAAATGAATCTGGGATTGTGAGGGGATTCGTAATGAGCGAAAAAGTGAGAAAATGACAGGAGATTTAATGGATATTGTTCATAAAACAAATTAAATAATCAATAATCATAACTTTGTATTAAAATCAATCCAAAGAGCACCAACATTCATTGTTTCTCAATTGTATACCAAACTGCTTGTTGTTCCAATAATTAAATTTCCCAGAATTCCTTAATTCATAACAGTCTATGCAATCATAACTTATATATAAAAAAGCCTTTCCATTCAACAATCATGTTTAATAAAACGTTGATCCTTTCTTTCTGTTTTTTTTTTTCCTTTTTTTAAAAATAATCAAAAAATGCACAACAATATGCTCGACATCTATCCCTGATAATCCATAATGCACCATGATAATAAATGACATCCATTGTTTACCAATAAACAATCAGGCCCAATTAAAATATACACAGGTCTCTTTTCAAACGTGAACAGACTTCAAAATATGTTTGATTATACATAGTCTTCATCATATCAATCAAAAAAACAAAATTCAACCAAAACATAAAACCCGATCCTTATCACTGTGGATATAACTTCCTCCTAAAACAATTGGTAGTATGTGCGATGTTCCAATATAATATATGAAGTGAACATAACCAACTACACATAGGCATCATTTTTGAAACTTGTCATAACCCTGATCGGGCTTACCAAAACCACACAGGTGTTTCCATTTGCAATCAAGAACACATTTGTTAAAACATAGTGAGAGAAAACATAACAAAAAGGAAGACAACCCTTGATTGTATCCAAGTGCATGTTTCATTCTTATTCCAACAATTTTACTATACAAGGACGAGGCAAAGACTTGGCGAGAGAGCATGTGCTTTAAAGACCTCCATAACCATTTCACTGACACTCAATACTTGACAACCCTAGAAGGTTCCCGAGGTGAGCAAAGACAATGGAGTCTAAATAAAGCTCTGTCAAAATCAAATGCAAGGAAGCAACAAGAGTTCGTTCATCCTTAAACAACAACATAGAGAGATGAGGGTCTTCCAATAATTTTATCAACCACATGCAAAAATACCTTTCGAAAAAGACACAACAGTGAGCCACACAATCTTACTTATTACTTCAAGTCCTGGACAGAACCAATGGTTAACACCTGAGGAGAGAAAAGACAGGAAAAGTAAGATAACCCAGTGCACACAGTGTGTTTGACACTTGCAGAGGAGAGGCGAGGGATAATTCAACAGTGGCGATTATAATAAAAACACAAAGATATAACATCCCTTTCCAATCATTAAGAGCCAAACAACTTGATAGAAACACCAGTGAGGACACACTCTTCCTTTTGACAGAACACTCAGATACAACTTGTATCAATCCACAACCATACATGCATGTATTAACTTTAGGGCCAACCAAGACTGGATCTTGGGATACTTCGGTGAAAAGATAGTAAGAACGGGCCAACAACCACGACTCGGGGTTTGAAGAAAGAACACAACAAATGTTGGCAATTCCTCTGTGCCTGGGTAAGGGTTACCACCATGACTGTGAGGGAACAAGTTAATCGACAATAATACACAGAACAAAACCCTCCATCATCAATGCAGAGCCATATTGTACCACCGTTCACTTATTATTTCACAGAGACCCATCATGATACTAAACTAACTGAGCAAACAACAAATGTGCAACTTAACATGCCCATTCCTTTGCTTGCAATCCTAAACATTTTACAGTCATCACAGAGAGCCATAACACACATCTACACAGTCGAAATTCTCAAGAACACATAGAATCCAAACATCACTGAGCCATCATTTGGTTCATACAACAGAGAATACATCATGGATGGAGAGAAAAATAATCATACCTGTGGAAAAATGCTTAAATGGCGAGTTGGTCGAGCCTTCTTTCTTCCAAGATCCTGAAAATGAAGAGCTTCACAAACGACAGAGCAAAAAATGCAACAATGGATCAATGATAGGGTGACGGAGGATAGGGAAAGTATGGAGTGACATGCAGTAAATGCACATCTCTTCCATCACCTGGCCCATTCAATTCGAAGTATGAGACAACCCAATAAGCATCACATTCAGCAACAATTAAACCATATAACCAATGCCTATTCAATGCCAAACCATCATGAAATTTGTGACAATATCCATTGCATAGTGCGCCACCCAATATAATTTACATGTTAACCCTTGCCATAACTCCATGCCATAATACATATTAAAAATGATATATGCGCCTCCATTCCAATCACATGAAATTCACATGGTCCACTAACCAACAAATAGTATAATAGTTAGGACTAACACTAATATCCCTTAACTTTTCCATTCGAACTTGCATATAGTCTTTTATTGTAGCTTAAACATATAACTTATTTCCCTTTGTTACACTTTAGGATCTTTTCATAGTTTTTTTTCTTTGTTTTCATCATGCAACCATTAGAATATCCTTTTTACACATGTGGTCAGGTAATCAACATAAGAATTAGTAACAAAGTTGTAACATAGAAGCTGTAACAACATCACCCTCATAGCCATATAACCCGTTCAATGTCATGAATGATTACCAAGAGTGTTCCACAATAATACATTATCCACTTATTATCATGTCAATATGAAATTAAGATTGCATCGTAAAAAATGTAGGACTGTGTAGGCAGTATCAAAAACAATAACAAAACATGTGTAATATGTTTATCCTTGCACCTCTAGTCTGCAAGGGGGTCCCACCTACTAGTATTATATTATTAGCATAGTTAAATAATAGCGCTTTTAGCAATACTTTGCAGCGAAATTCATCGTTATGATTTTAGTCATCAACAACACTCATCTATCTGGGTGGGGGGGAAATTGAAAGAATTGGGTCAAGTATTTGAGATGATCCAAGGAAAGACAAGTCAAGGTCCTTCCCCAGTGGAGTCGCCAACTTCTGTTATGGAATAATTCCCCTGTGGACATGTGAATATCCCCTTGGATTCTACACTCCTAATACCAAGACATAAATATACAAGTGGAAACTAACATCCCTTTGAATTCAATTACCTAATCAGAAAGAGAAAGAGAAGGAACAAAGTGTGATGCACCTTATTTCGTGGTTCGTTCTCGCTGCCTCTGATCTGAACTTGATATCCAAACTCTTCAACACCACTCAATACATGCAATGCAATGAACAACATAAAAGAAAAGAACTCCTACTCTACTCTACAAGATTAGACTAATCAAATTCATCTATCAAGATCGACAATCATATGCAACAATACAAAATCTTGAAGGGAATAGGCCAAAAAATATTAATGAGAACTTTAAAGAGATACTTACAATCTGTAGATGAAGTTGCAACAACCTCTCCAAGTCCTCCTCGTCCAGCCCTTGCACGATGCTCCAAAATCATAAGTTTGATATCCAAAAAATCCCTCCTCTTCTCCATGTAAATCCCTCATTATATAGGATTTGGAGTCTTAATCTCCAAGGAGAAGATCACTCATAAGATCCACTAAAAAGGGATCTCCAAAATTTTTAGGGAGAAAATATCTCTTCACGGATTTTAGGGAAAAAATATCTCTCAAGGATTTTAAGGAGGAAATATCTCTCAACTATCCATGAGATTCTCAACCTCTCCTTGAAAATAGGAAACCAAATATGAGGTGGAGTCTCACACTAAATTAATTTCTTTTTTTATGAATATTAATAATTAATTCATGTGCACATGGTATTTTGACCTTCATATAATATATTTCTCCTCCAGCTTGACTAGGGATTGTGACAAATGTTATTTCATGGTGTCAGTGTATGTGACACTTTCATGACACTTGCGACACTTAGGGTGAGGTACTTAAGTGTGGAATTTTGGTGTGGAACATATTTCCCCCTAAAGTGTGAGTTAAGAAGAGAAACTGATGGCCGAAACACTTCACAATTCTTCAATGCAAGTGTGTGGAGTTGGAGAACGTGGAAGAAGCTGCAAACAACCATCAAACAATATTGTCGGATTCCATTTCCCTATGTCAGTCCATACTCATTTGATTCACCATATTACATCACTTTCATGTGTCGATTTCATTTCGATGATGGGGGATACATCAAGGCCCTCCTTCGATGAGTCTTTTCCTATCAACTTCAACACATCATCTAGGAATTAGACTTAGAAACCAGTTAGTACCTTGGAACCTACATTCCTCAATGACAGGCCTCCTTTCTTATGACAGTATTTTTACATCATTGACCTCTGATCACATGATTCCATGAGTGTTCGATGTCAGGTCATTTATTCACATTCGTTGGAATGTACTAGGGTACTTTGGGAGTCATTGACATCATTGGTGATTTCCCTCGCACTTGTTAACGATTTACCTTCCTTTCATCCACCTTTGTCAGTTGACGCTTTTTCCTCATCCAGTACAGAAATCAGTAACAATATAAGCATCGACGAATGAAACGAAGCTTGGGGGGGCATGTCTATAGCCTTTGATTATCATTTTGGAGTTAAGCCGCTAGCTTTTCAAGTAGAGTACCAACCATCCATGGGTATCCCTCAAAACCTTTGGAAATTATGTTGGGAAATTACAAGCATAGTTTAATTTTGTTTCAAGCTTGTGTAAAAATGAAACCAATTCTGAGCTTAGTCTTTAGTGTAAATATTATACGAAAATGGAACCCCCTCGAGTTTCCTTTAAGCTCTTTTCAGACACTCTAAACATGAAATGATTGTCGAGTGATCTTGCTTCATTTCACACTTGATAAAAGGTTTGAAAGAGCATCTTTCGAGTAATAGTTTATCTCTTTTTCGAACCTCGAAGACTAAAATTACGAAAAAGGACAACCCTGGAGCCACCTTTAAGTTATTTTTAGACTCTTTAAACATGAAAAACCACTGAGTTTTCCTTCTCCGGACTCACTAAACTACACATTGAAGGACCCATCTTGCAATGAACCCTTACTTATTCCAGTTCGTTAAATAAAGGAAGAGGAACTTACCGAAGGTGAGTTATATCGTGCATGTGTTATCCTCCTCGAGCTCCTTAAATTAAAAAGAGGTACGCATCTATCTGTGTGGGGAAAAATTGAAAGAAGTGAGTCAAGTATTTGAGACAATCCAAGGAAATACATGTCAATGTCCTTCCCCAGTGGATTCGCCAACTTCTGTTATGGAATAATTACCCTGCGGACAGGTGAATATCCCCTTGGATTCTAGACCCCTAATACCAAGACATAAACATACAAATGGACATTAACATCCCTTTGAATTCAATTACCTAATTAGAAAGAGAAAGAGAAGGAAGAAATTGTGATGCAACTTATTATGTGGTTCATCCTCGCTGCCTCCGATCTAAGCTTGATCTCCAAACTCTTCAGCACCACTCGATGCCTGCAATGAAATGGATAGCAAAAAGATAAATAAGTCCTACTCTACCCTACAATATTAGACTAATAAAATTCATATATCAAGATCGACAATCATATGAAACAATACACAATCTTGAAGGGAATAGTCCAAGTAATATTGATGAGAAATTTAAAGAGATACTTACAATCTGTAGATGAAGTTGCAAAAACCTCTCCAAGTCCTCCTCGTCTAGCCCTTGCACGATGCTCTCTAGATGATAAGTTTGATATCCAAAAGCTTCCTCCTCTTCTCCATGGAAAGCCCTCATTATATAGGATTTGGAGACTTAACCTCCATGGAGAATATCATTCATAAGATCCACTAAAAAGGGATCTCCAAGATTTTTAGGGAGAAAATATCTCTTCAAGGATTTTAGGGAGAAAATATCTCTCAAGGATTTTAAGGAGGAAATATCTCTCAACCATCCATAGGAAACCAAATGTGAGGTGGATTCTCACACTAAATTAATTTCCTTTTTATGAATATTAATAATTAATTCATGTGCACATGGTATTTTGACCTTCATATAATATATTTCTCCTCCACCTTGTCTAGAGATCGTGACAAATGTTCTTTCATGGTGTCAGTATATGTGAAACTTTCATGGTGTTAGTGTATGTGACACTTTCATGACACTTGAGACACTTAGGTTGAGGTGCTTAAGTGTGCCATTTTGTGTGTAACAGATTGCCCCCTAAAGTGTGAGGTCAAAAGAGAAACTGATGGCCGAAACAATTTACAATTATTCAATGCAAGGGCATGGAGTTGGAGAAAATGGAAGAATATACAAACAACTATCAGACGGTATTGTCAGTTTCCATTACCCTGTGTCATTCCATACTCATTCGATTAACCATATTACATCACTTTCCTGTGTCAGTTTCATGTCGATGATGGGGGATACATCAAGGACCTCCTTCGACGAGTCTTTTCTTTTTGACTTCAACACATCATCTGGGAATTAGACTTAGAAACCAGTTATTACCTTGGGACCTACATGCCTCAATGGCATGCCTTCTCTATTTCGACGGTAGATTTACATCATTGGCCTTTGATCGGATGATTCCACGAGTGTTCGACTTCAGCTCATTTATTCACACTCGTTGGAATGTACTAGGGTACCTTGGGAGTCATTGACATCATTGGTGATTTCCCTCGCACTTGTTAACGATTTACCTTCCTTTCATCCGCCTTTGTCAGTTGACCCTTAGCGACAATATAAGCATCAACGAATGAAATGAAGCTTAGCGGTGCATGTCTCTAGCCTTTGATTATAATTATGGAGTTAAGCCGCTATCTTTTCAATCTGGGGGCAAAGTACCAACCATCCATGGGTATCCCTCAAAACCTTTAAAAATTAAGTAGGGAAATTACAAGAATAGTTTATTTTTATTTCAATCTTGTGTAAAAATGAAACCAATTTTGAGCTTAGTCTATATTGTAAAGGTTATATGAAAAAGGAACCCTCTGGAATTTACTTTAAGCTCTTTTTAGACTCTCTAAACATGAAAAGATTGTCGAGTGAGCTTGCTTCATTTCACACTCGATAAAAGGTTTGAAAGGGCATCTTTTAAGTAATAGTTTATCTCTTTTTCGGAGCTTGAAGACTAAAATTACGAAAAAGGACAACCCTGGAGCCACCTTTAAGTTCTTTTCAGACTCTTTAAACATGAAAAACCATTGAGTTTTCCTTCTCTGGACTCTCTAAACTACACATTGAAGGACCCATATGGGAACAGACCCTTACTTCTTCCAGGTGGTTAAATAAAGGAAGAGGAACTTACCAAAGGTGAGTTATATCGAGCATGTGTTATCCTCCTCGAGCTCATTAAATTAAAAAGAGGTACTCATCTATCTGGGTGGGGGAAAAATTGAAAGAAGTGGGTCAATTATTTGAGACGATCCAAGGAAAGACAAGTCAATTTCCTTCCACAGTGGAGTCGCCAACTTTTGTTATCAAATAATTCCCCTGCGGCCAGGTGAATATCCCCTTGGATTCTAGACCCCTAATAACAAGACAAAAACATACAAATGGACACTAACATCCCTTTGAATGCAATTACCTAATCAAAAAGAGAAAGAGAAAGAAGAAAGTGTGATGCACCTTATTCCATGGTTCATCCTTGCTGCCTCTGATCTGAGCTTGATCTCCAAACTCTTCAGCACCACTCGATACCTGCAATGCAATGGAAAACAAAAAGGAAAATAACTCCTACTCTACTCTACGATATTAGACTAATCAAATTCATCTATCAAGATCAACAATCATATGCAACAATACAAAATCTTGAAGGGAATGGACCAAGTAATATTGATGAGAACTTTAAAAAGATACTTAAAATCTGTAGATGAAGTTGCAACAACCTCTCGAAGCCCTCCTCGTCCAACCCTTGCACGATGGTCCCAAGATCATAAGTTTGATATCCAAAAGCTTCCTCCTCTTCTCCATGGAAATCCCTCATTATATAGGATTTGGAGGCTTAACCTCAAGGGAGAAGATCACTCATAAGATCCACTAAAAAGGGATCTCCAAGATTTTTAGGGAGAACATATCTCTTCAAGGATTTTAGGGAGAAAATATCTCTCAAGGATTTTAAGGAGGAAATATCTCTCAACCATCCATGAGATTCTCAA
>ML809046.1:0-27021 GCA_009831015.1 Picea engelmannii
AGGTATAATTACAACTAATGGCCTAAATCCGACATAAATAAAATAACATTAGTAATATAATATGCCCCAATTAATGGGTAATGAGCCAATATTAGGGCTTAACAAGATTCGAATTAAGAACATACCGTAGTGGTTTGAAATATCTTTTTGAACAACCAACTTTGAATGCCAGGAAAACGAGATGGCTGAAATTTTTAAGTGAATATGATTTTGAAATCAAGCATATCGAAGGAAAATAAAATAAATTTATTGACGAACTTAGTAGAATATTACATCCCATTCTTGCTACAACCATTAGTATGCATCAATCAGATTTGAAGAGCAGAATTTTAGATGTTTTTGTTACATGTCAACATTACCTACAGGTAAGAGAAAGCTTACAACAAGAAAATGTACAACATAAAATTAAAGAATATGAGATGAAGGAAGATGTATTACTTATGAATAAAAATCGAATTTATGTTCCTAGTTCTGTAGAACTTAGGAATTTAGTATTAAAAGAAATGCATAATGTTTCGTATTTCCGACATATTGGTTATCATAAAATAAGTGCAGCGGTAAGAAGCCAATTATTTTGGCTAGGAATGAAGAAAGATGTTGCTAATTACATTGCCATATGTATGAAATGCCATAGAGTGAAGGATGAGCATAGACACTCAGTGGGTTTTCTACAACCATTACCAATTCCAGAGAAGAAATAGGAAGTGGTAAGCATTGATTTTATAACTAAATTGTCGAGGACAACAAGGAAACATGATTCAATCATGGTAGTGGTTGATAAATTGACAAAGGATACTCATTTTTTCCTGTAAAAATGACTCATACAACAACTAATATCACATAAATTTACATGAGGGAGATTGCTAGGTTACATGGGATACCTAAGAAAATTATTTCAAACAGAGATACTAAGTTTACTTCAAATTTATGGAGGGGATTGTTTAAAGGATTTGGTACAAATATGAACTTTAGCATAACATAACATCTACAGTTAGATGGAAAGATAGAGAGAGTCAACCAAGTAATTGAAGACATGTTGAGAATGTATGTGATGGATAAGCCATCTAAGTGGGACGATTGCTTACACTTTGTTGACTTTTCCTATAATAATGAGTATCAAGATTCATTGAAAATGAGCCCAATTGAAGATTTGTATGGTAGGAAATGCAACACTCCAGTGAGTTGGGACAACCCAATAGAAATACTGGTACTTGGGCCAGAATTACTCAACGATATGGAAGATCAGATGGTTAGAATTAAGCAGAATTTAAAGGAAGCTCGTGATAGACAAAAAAATTATGTAGATAAGAACAAGACAACTAAAGAATTTAAAGTGGGGGAGCATGTGCTTTTGAAATTGAATCTCAAAAAGAACTCATTGAAGTTGGGTAGTTGTACAAAGCTAGTAGCCAGATTCTATGGTCCATTTGAGATATTGGACAAAATAGAGCCAGTTGCATACATGCTTGCATTGTCTGCTTCCATGAATGTGAATAATGTATTTCATGTAGCTTTACTAAAAAAGTATGTACATGATCCTAACCATGTTATTGATTGACATTTGATTCAGGTAGATCCAGAGGGAGAATTTTAGGTCCAACCAGTGTGCATATTGGACAGAAAATTCAAAATGCTCTGGAATCAATTTATAGAGATGGTAAAAGTTCAGTGGACCTGATATAGTCCTAAAGATGCTACTTGGGAGCATGAAGATTCCATGCGGGTAGAGTACTCACAACTTTTCGAATAATTTTGAAATTTTGATTTTTTAATTTTGTATATGCACTGAGGACAGTGCTAAAATAGGGGGGGGGGGGATGTAATACACCGGTTTTGATTCTAAACAATAAATTTTGTTAATTTATGAAAGGATGGAGTGCCCAAACAATTAAAAGAGGCCAGGGTTCTTAGGAAATGTAATTCTTTGATAATCATTAATAATAAAATACATCGTTGGTTGCTAGACGGACAAGGACTAGAGTTATAGGGGGCTATGATTCCACGTGAGAAGGGGCTTAGGGGGGCCAAGTCTTCTTATTATATTTTATTTACCCATAATTGTGTTAATTGAGAGAAGCAGTTACATGAGCTTCTTAGGGGAAGGCCATGTGGTTCTTGCTTTCAATTAAATATATAAACCCATCTTTGGGTTGTTTGGGGGGTTCACACTATTCATTCTGTTCTCTCTCCATTCACTCTTTCATCCATTCAATATTCCTCATTCATTTTGATCTTGGCTTGGGAAATAAAAACGAATTGTTGGAGAGGAGCCATTGTTTTGTTGGCTGTAATGACTACTGGTGTATTCCAGCCATGAATTAATGTATGCATGCCTGAGATGCATTGACATGTATTAAGTTTTTCTCACACTTGTGAATCATGAGACTCCCAACATGGATATTCTTTACTAGATGCACTGGATCCCTAGAAGGAGGTGGAAAGCCTGAGGGACTGCGTGGTAGAGAAGGGGGTCCATTCTCTTGGTTTGTGCAGGCTGGAGAGAAGAGTGTTGGTGCACTTTGGATTGTTGTTTGTTGAGAATCCTATGAGAGTTTGAGTGCTGACTGGTTTGGGAATCTGAGTGACACCATGGAACCATACTTATGGATTCATAGCCGTGGCTTGTGGGTGACATTGTTTTTGTGACTTGGAAAAACAATGTCTACAGTTGGGTGGAACATCCTTGGTTTGCAGCTAGTTGGTGATTTGTTTCATTAAAGATAAATTCTCTTTGTCATTGTTTCATTTACTTGTATATTTATTTTTGTTGTGTATTAATTATTATCTCTGATATTCATGTTTACAATGTGAATTCTTGCTAGTCATTGTTGTGTATGGAATTAGATTCATTTCTTTTATGTTGTAGCATCAATCTTGATTTACACATGTGAATCTTTCATGCCTATTTATTAATTAAAAAATTGTCAGAATTCGAAATCAGTTCAGAAGTGAGATTTGTAGTAGTGTGGCCAGCCTGTAGGTGGTTGGGTATGTTATACCTTTATGCTTGGGTAAGGGATATCAACTCTACACTCCCACTCAATTTATCTCTTCTCTAGCTAGAATCAGGAGTCTGACAATGGCAACCAAGGATATAAGGCATTGGAATAGAATACTGGAACAGTTGGAAGTGGATAAGGAAAAATCTCAAAATACAATCCTCTCCTTGCAGATTCACTTTAACGGCCTCTCATCTCAATTACTCACAGTTTTGGAAGAATCTATCTCTTAGAGACAAACCATTCAACAGTTGCAGGATGAATGCTAAGCTCTCAGGAAAAAATGGGATGAAGTTCGTGATAGGCATCAGCAAAACATGATCCCTCCAGCAAAGATTGATACTCGATGGAATTCAAATGAAGTTTCCTCTTCGGCAACAACTCTTTCTCCATTTGATTTGAAATCCCCAACGCCATGAATAGAGTAATGGTACCAATTCACTATGCTTCAAAGGCTTTTTTTCCAAAATGTTTCATTTTTTCATATATATCTTAGGCATCTTTTATAGATTATATCGAGACAAGGTTTATGGATTGTTGTGTCAGGGGAAAAATGTAAAGTTGAAGACAATAGTTGTAGTTTCCCTTCAACAGGGATTTTTGTATAGCCTAGTGGACAATTTTGAATCTTATGTACTCCTCAGATGTTTTTTAATGTCATTTTTTTGTCAATAAAAATCCCCCTCCCCCACCCCTCTTTTTGTTAAAAAAAAATTACTACTTCCTAACTCAATATGAAGTCCCAATTCTTGTCAATGCTTTTCTGTGTCAACACGCTTTTATAGTTCCCTATCACACTAAGAAAACTATTAGTAATATATGTAGTAAGAGCAATCCAAGTCTCATGTAAAAATCATCCAGTGAATTTATCATTAACATTATTTTCATCGTGTCATTGCATAAAATATTTATCTAAGCATCACATGAATTTGATTTAACCAATTCAACATTCTCAAATTTACTCAATCATAACTAAAATTAACCACACCATCACAATAAAAGTTAATAACCATGTCGTTTACGAATAAATGCCCTCAAATAATAAGTTTTTTTGTCATAATAATTGGATAAAATGGGGCACTACATTATTCTATGTTTAATCCAACCAACCTTGTATTTGGGCTTTGGCATAGTATCTAACACCATCATTTGTTTTGTTATGGTCAATGATATTATATGATTTGATTTCCTTTTTCTTTGATTCATACCTCCTCTTCTCTTTTCTAGAAGATTCTTCCAATTGTGAAATTATTAGAAGAGATGTGGTCATCAATATCATAACCATATCAGTGCCACTATTACCCTTCTATGGATATGTAGCAATAGAAATTATTGGAGCTACAAGCGTGGGATCTAACAATGCCTTTTAAAGTTTATCCCAACGATAGCCCATATTCAAGTATTTCCACCATGAAGGATTTATGTAGACTTCTAGAAAGAGATAGAGAAATATTTATTGACCATGAAAATCATTTGATAGCACGTTTAATTGGTATGAATGTGCATATAGTATAGAAAAGCATTTGATAGCACGTTTAATTGGTATGAATATCAATAGATGGAGGAAGGAATAGTGCTACTTAGATGTAGTAGCATTACAACAATTCTTTAATATTGCTTGCAAGTACAAGAAAATAAGTAGATGGTACAAGAACAAGGGTCAACATAGATAGCAACATAGAATTCTTAGATTTCTGTTAGGTTTGATAGAATGACATAGTAATATCACTAGATCAAATCAATTAATGGAAACATGAATGCTTACAGCTATTGATGGATGGTTAACGGATGTTAACATGAATTCCAACGTTCAAGCACATGGAGATGACAATATAATTGCAAAGCAAAAGACCCTTCCACTTATTTACTTGAAAATTTCAATTCAATTAGTAATATAGAGTGCATCAACTTTCTTATTTGAAAAATTAGTAACATAGAGTATGTGATACATATAATAGCCTATTCTTTATATGCTTGATTATTGTGTCAAAATTTCTGTGTCAAATTTCTGAATAGTTTTAAATTTATGTTTTGAATTATTGTTTCAACTTATATTTCAAGTTTCTTTTTTGTGGACTTGGGTTAACATTTATTTTATTTTTAATTTATTATTAATAAAGTATCAAAAGGAATGAAAAATTTAATTGTGAATTTGATAAATGATTTACATGTAGATTTATTAAGGTTAGTAAATTGATGGTTAAATTTTCAAATGGTGCATTGATTCTAGTGTTTGTATAGTGAATAAAAGCTACATGAAAAACAATTTTCACTATTTTGAAACAATTGATTAGACAAAATTGTAGGGAAATCATCATGCCCAATAAAATTTTATAGTGAAGCAATAAATAACTAATTAATTAGATGGTTTGAGATCATGATCATTAAAAATCAATGAGATTAAGAAAATATGAAATAAAAGAATTTGAGATTTGGTATTTGAGTTCTAACAATACTTACATTAGATATTGCTTAGTGATTTAAATTTAAAATTGATTTATGCATTTTCAGAAAATAAAATGTTTACTACAATGATTTCATTATATTGCATAGATTCTAGTGTTTGTAAAGTCAATAAATTTCAACTAAGTTGTTTGATGTCTTATTCTTACTATAGTATATTGAGTTTAGTATTTGTATAATAGATGAATTTGATTATTTTGTTTCATACATTGATTTCAATGTTTTTACAATGGATGAAAGCTACATGAAAAATACTTTCTAGCTAATTTAAACCAATTTATTAAATAGAATTGTAGGAAAAGTATTAGGCTCAATAAAAGAAAAAAAAAAATGAATTAACTAATCAATTATATGGTTTAAGATCATGTTTATGGTAAATTGATAGAACCTGTAAATATGAAATAAAAATATTGAGAATTTGGATTTGAGTTTTGACAAAGTTAAAAATTGTTAAGAAATATAAAATAGTAAGCATTTAAAAATATTAAATAAATTTTTACAAGAAATTAATAATAAAATATTTGTTATGAAGAAGTGATTGGATAAGAGTTGTGATCAAAGAAAATAAATAAATATTATTATTATTATTACTAAAAATCAATTAAAATAATAATGTGATCAAAGAAAATAAATAATAAATATTATTATTATTAATACTAAATATCAATTAAAATAATTATGGTCAATGTATATTAAATAATAGCCTCATTCTTTACTATTTTGTCATATTTGTAAATAGTTTTAAATTTTTCTTTTGGCTTATTGCTTTCAACTTATATTATTAATAGAGCATAAAAAAGACTTATTACTAATGAAGCATTAAAAGAGATGAAAAATTTAATTGTAATTTTGATAAATGATTTAAATGCAAATTTATTAATATTAGTAAATTGATGGTTAAATTTTTAAATGGTGTATTAGTTATAGTGTTTGTATAGTGGATAAAAGTTATATGAAAAACAATTCTCACTATTTTGAAACAATTGATTAAACAAAATTGTTGGGATATCATCATGTCTAGTAGAATTTTATAGTGAGATAACAAATAACTAATTAATTAGATGGTTTGAGATCATGAACATTAAAAATTAATGAGATTAAAAAAATTATGAAATAAAATAATTTGAAATTTGGTATTTGAGTTCTAACAATACTTGCATTCTATATTGTTGTAGTGATTTAAATTTAAAATTGATTTATGCTTTTTCATAAAATAAATTGTCTAGTACAATAATTTCATTATATTGCATAGATTCCAATGTTTGCAAAGTCAATAAATTTCAACTAAATTGTTTAATAACATGTTCTTATTATAGTGTATTTAGTTTAGTGTTTGTATAGTGGATAAATTTGATTATTTTGTTTTGTGCATTGATTTCAATGTTTGTACAATGGATAAAAGCTACATAAAAAACATTTTCTCGCTAATTTGAACCAATTTATTAAATAGAATTGTAAGGAAAGCATTAGGCCCAATAATGGAATTTATTAGAGAGAAAGTGAATTAACTAATCAATTATATGGTCTAAGGTCATGCTTATGGTAAATTGATAGAACTCTATAAATATGAAATAAATGTATTGGGGATTTGGATTTGAATTTGAGTTTTGACAATATATGCATTCTATTTAAAATTAAAATTGATTTTTTCATTCTCATAAGCATTAATTTTATTATATTGCATAGATTTAAATGTTCATAAAGTCAACTACATTTCTCCTACAATACTACATTAATTTACATCTTTGTATAGTGAATAAATTTGATTATTATGTTTCATGTATTGATTTCAGTGTTATGTACGTATCATTTCTTTTTAATGGTTAACATTTATGATATGTTTCAACATATTTGCTGACTTTATGAGAACTTTGACCTCAAGACGGGAACTATAGCTCTAAAAACCCATATTTTTTGTCAAAAACACCAAAATCAACTCTAAATTGAAAAGTGGTGTTATTGGTAACAACCATTTTTCTACATTAAAATTACCACCTTTTGCGACCATGGCCTTAACAATATTGTAATGTTCCCCCAAAAAACTTAAAATCAACCCACAAATCAAAAAGTGGCACAAATAAAAAGTTTTTTCCTAGGGTCAAAATTATAACATATTTGAAATGATGGCCTAAACAAACTATAACGTTGCAACAAAAAACTTAAAATCAACCCCAAAATAAATTAAAAAATGGCTCTCCTAGTAGCAACTCCCCATTTTTTATGGCCAAAGTTGCAACTTCTTTCAAATCCATGGCCTTGACAATCAATACCCTTACAAACAAAATATTTAAATCAACCCAAGAATGGGAAGACCTGTTTTTCGAGCTTAAAATTGCAACATTTTTTAAACTGTCATTTAAAATCTTGTTGACGTTTGAATCTGTCGGGACCAAAATAGCAAGCTCATGAGGATATGAATCTCCCTGCATTTTTAAAGAGGTTGTACTCCTCTTTGGCTTATGCTTTTCTTTGAATATTTTATATCAAAAATAATATGGGATACTATCAAATGATCAAATCCAAAATATTTATGGTTCAACAAAATGAAAATTACTTAAAAATAAAATATATAGAGAGACATAATTGCTGAGAAGTGGACCAGGAACCTCAAACACCACACAATATAAAAATTGATAAAAATCCTCACATCCATCACAGTTTAATGAAAATTCTGATTACATTCAAATAAAAATGAAATGGTCCAATGGCACAAGATAAATTTGAAAGAGTACTACTTATTAAGATCAAAATAAGATTTTGATAGATCAACTTCAAATATCTTATACTCAAAACTCAAAGTTATAAAATACAATCAAAACCGATCCTGACACATTTCTCTAGAATTTCTCAAAAATGATAATGTATGTTACAATACTTGAAATTTAAAGCCGTTTTTCCATTAATGGACGGGGACTAGGGATCCCATGTACCATGAAAATATTTACAAGAAATATGATGAAGAGAAGAGCATGGAGTGAAGCGCAAACAACAGGATCTGGAAAGAAGACAAAGATGAATTTATCAAAATTCGGTTATACCTTTCCAATAAAAGAATAAATATAATTGTATGAAATATGATAAGGAAGAAGATATGTAATCAGTATGGGCTTACTGTGATGGAATATCTCTCTTTCATTTTCTTGTTGGTGCACCCTTTATATATTTTCCCGATGTGGTTATGTGGCCAATTGTAAATTTCGAAATCTTGATTATACACTTGTTTAACCAATCTTGAATAAATTCTCTTAAGGGGGAAACAATCACTTCTTGCTTTACTTTGATATTTAACATTTCACTTCCAATTTTTCTATGGTCAATAGATAAATTTTACAATATAGCTTCAATGTCCTCATTTTTATTTGTGTATTCAACAAGTCAACTATCAATGTCATCATAAGTATACTCATCCATACTATCAAATTTTTCAGTCGATGATTTCTTCAAATTTTCGACTTTCTCTTCCAATTGATCCCTGCTAATGAGAATTGAATTTGATATTAAGTTTGCATTTGAAACTTAAATAGTGGTGCCCACAATAACCAAACCAATAATATTTGAATATGCCTTAGTCTTTTTCCGTGATAGTTCTTTTAATTGATTTAACAACCACCTTAATGTATTAATTCATTCAATCCAACATGCCTTTAATTGTTTCATACGGCTCTGGGAGAGAAAATCTTCTTGTTTTATCATATGATCCTTCATTGTCGAGACTTTTTCTATATACATAGCAACTCCATATATGATTAATCCTTCATCATTCTTAAAATTTGCATTTAAATATTCTTTAGTGTTTTGAATTATGAGCCCAAGAGAGGAAAATTGTTTTGCTAATTCCCATAAATCTAAAACATACGACATTATTTTCTTTATATTCTCTTCAACAAAGCATCGAGTAACAATTACTAAGCTTGAAATTCCTTTTACTCTCAAATTTGAAGCTGGAGTTCCTTGAAGAGTTTTGTCATGTTGTATCATGGTGATTGGGGTAGCCAATATAGGTGGGGGCATGAGAGTTTCTTCCAATTCCTTGACTCTCTCCTTAAGTCTATGATTTACCTCTTCCATATTAATTATTGACATATCTAATGCATCCCCTATGACTTTATGAATTGAAGATAATTTTGATGGCAACATGTTTTTAGTATCAATGGTGGACCGTGGCTTTCCCTTTTTATTCTTCGGGGTTCTTTCAAAAGTCAATTTCTTTGAAGATATATCAAATAAAACATTCTACATAGAGAAGGTTTCTTCATCAGAGAAGACTTCATCTTGAACAACCAATGCAATAGATTGTACATTTTCTTGGGCGTGTTCTTCATCATATGGAAACTGAATATTTTCAATATCAACATCCAAGTCCATATCATCAAGCAAAATATCATTTTCAGGTGCGTTTTGTTCTTCTCCCTCTTGTTGATAATTAACCCTTTCCTTTTCACTTTTAATTTATGGGGGTTTTCTAGACTTCCTTGAGGGGGATTTCTTTCTCCATCATCACCTGAATTATTACTTGAGAGTTTTCTTTGTTGGGTCGTTGCAGACTGAGAATTTATTTTAGGAAAATTACTTATGTGATAAACAACAGGGGGTTGAGCGTTTATTTCACTTGAGGGTTTCCTTCTTTGCTTATGACCTTCAGTAGTACTCATAATTGTCTCCATGTCAGTAGAATTTTTATCAACACCTTGAATAAGGTGGTCATGACTATTGCCCTCTTCCTTTCCAAATATGAGTGTATTGATCAATGTGGTGCTAAGCCCAATTGATATCATGTGATTATAAAAAAATATGGTTAGGGTAAAACCTTTTTTATTTCTTATCCAAACTTCAAATTAAATTGGTCAAAGTAAGAGGCATATTCATCAATTTTGGAAATTCCTCTCAGGAGAATTTCACCAACTTTCCAAGGCAGAGGAATAAACTTTTTTTTTTTCATAAAAAACATTGTTATAGCAATATTTGCCTCACCCTATGAAATCTTACACAGAGGGTCTTTTTCCATTTCCCTACACAGACTTGAAGTCCTTTTTTTCAAATCCCATAGCTAAAAACATTATTTTTTCACATATACAAGCCCTGCCTATATTACAGCATGTGTATATGCAGGTTTCACCACTACAACCTGCGTATATCAGGAAATGTGCCCAAAATTAAAAAATGGTGTCGTGTTTCCATGTCACGTCATGAGATCAATGATCCTTGGCCTTCCATATACTGGAAACGTTCTAAATCATCCCTTCAATTCCACTTGAAGGCTATAAATGGGCCAAATCCAAGCTATGGAAAAGAGGAGAAATAATTCAACTTTGAGAGCAAAGTTACTCTGGAGAAATTATTCACTTCACATTGAGTCAGCATCCCTTTGTCCTTTACGTCTGAACACATTGTTCATCCCCCAAGCTCTTCCCTTATTGATTGAGAACTTCATTGTCTCTCTTATATGAGCTTGCCTTTGGTGGAGGATTGAAGTGGTGGAGGCCCAGCTGGAAGGAACTTAGTTTCTTGGTTCTGAACCGTGCCAACACGGAAGTTTGTAACTCATTCACTTATGTTGATTATATCTTAATAAAAATACTCTTTTCTCATCCATTTAATATCTTGCAAATATTTGAATTGTTATTCCATGGGCGTATTTGTTATGAATGTTGATGGATTATTCTATCAAATGTGATAACATTATATATTATCAGCATATGCTTGTGTTTCTTGGTTGTTGAGAACTAGTTGCAGGTATATTGCTTTGGGTTAAGTGCTCAACGATGGACTTCATCGAACGTATGGGCGAGGTAGGAATTTTATCTTGTCCTGCTAGCATATTTATTTATATATCATACTTGAGATTAGATTTGATTTCTGAATTCATTTCTGTCTGTTGTGGTTTACCCCTAGCCATAGAGATATTTTCCTCGTAATAGAATTGGCGACTATACTGGGGAGAAAATCTTTTTTTGGGGGTTTAAAGTGTTTTTCTCCTTAGATTTCTCTCGTTCATATTGATTTTCTTGTCGTATGATTGCTTGACAGCCTCTGTTCACTCTGAGTCTGAGTTTCTTATCCTTCTCCTTAGCCTAGTTGTTTTTTGACACATATACACAGGTTTTTTCTTGAAAGGTGCATACATACGCATTTTGTACTTCTGCAAGCTGCGTACATACATGCTTTTCCATTGAACGGTCACGTACATCAACCTTTTTTGCTTGGTTACTTGGTTTGGTGGTTGTTGGGTAGGTTTTGATGATTGATGAGTCTTCTTGGGTCTTTGTGGTGACTGTTAAGTGTCTGTGGTATGACAGGAAACCTATCTTTGGTTGAACTTTTGGGCGGTGCCTTTCTCATCATCTTTTCATTTTGATTGTCCTTGCACCTAGGGCTTGGTGTTTTTCTCCTTGATATCCTACTTGGGTGTCTCTATCTATACATAGTAGAGTCTTTATATCAAGTTGTTGTTCAATCCTTTCATTTTCATTTTATTATATTGAAAATACAAAAAATATTAGGCATTTTACATTGATTGGAATTTTGATGTCTTGAGTCTTTATCGTTAATATTAGTGCATGTAAAGAAATATTGCATTTTATTTAGAATTGTAGAATTGAATTGAAAATTGCATTTTTGAAAAGCATATCATTTATTGGAAATTGAGGTTAGGAATTTTCATTGTATTCATATTCATTTATTTTACTTGTTGAGTCGTAACATCACTAGTTTAATGACCGTACCTTTTGAGTAAGCAAGGACATTAAAAGTAACACTATAATTTAAAATTGATTAGTAACGATTTTGTTTTCTAGGGTGCAAAAAATAGCTTAGGATTTAGAGCCTTGGAATAGAATTTTGTGAGTAAACTTCTCCAAGGCTATTAAATCAACATATGTGTATGACTAAGGGAGTGGAGAAATGCATAGTATAATCGGTAATATCAAGAAGCTCTTCTTACACCAAAGTTAAGCATGAGGTCACATGAGGTTGGTTGAAGTTATATCCCCCCAATACCTTCTTAGCGTTAGATATATTTCTGGGGATTTATTTGTATATGGTGATCTTACTAGTGCCCTTACCTCCATGAGAGACGATGCTTTCAAGGTTTCAGGCTTTTCTACCTTTCCCATATGGTGGACCTAACTTACGACTATTCGCATGTGCATCGGTTATACCGTGGTTGCTTAGTTGCTTGAATTAGGTACCACATAGGTTACTTACAGGGGTTATTCTATAGGTACCCTAGGTCGGATAAGGGTTGGACATCACACAACCTTTATGGACGATTACCCCTCCGAGGGGATTTGATCGACTAGTTGTTAAGCCCACGAGGGCCCTTATAACTGATTCAGTTTCCTCCAGTATTTAGCAGCGAAGTCTTAGGCCCCTCTTGGGCAAGGCATACCTACTTTAGAGAGCGAAGCCCCTTTCATCCAATTTATCCTGTTTGTGTGCATATTGTTCGTTTGATTTTATTTTGGTGTTCTCTTTGATTATTAGTTGACCTTAGTATTTTATACCATGCCTTGAGTTTTCATTATCATGGATATTTGAGTTCCTTTGGCTCCCTCATTTAATGCTACCACCCCCATGAAATTCACTCATTTCATGGAGATGAATCCATCCACATTTCATAATGGTATGCATATTTATGATACTCATTCCATGCATTGGATCTCTACTCATTTTTCTCATGGTATGCTAGACATGTCTTTGCACTTGCTATCCTCTACCTTGTCTCCTTATTTGAATCCTAGTTTTGGGTTTGGGGGCATGCTACCTCCTTATTCTCCCTCTTCGTTTGGTGGGAGTAACATCCCTCAAACAACTCTTACTATAGGAGGTTAGAATCTTCCTTCCTACAAATCCACTTTTCCAGGAGTGAGTGCTCAAATGGGCAGTCATTCTACTTATTACACTATGTCCACATATCTATCCTCTGCTATGTCAGTTCCTATGAATGATTTTTCCATGGATGACCTTCATATGTCCTTTTTTGTTCCATTTGGAGGGAGTCATTCTTATAGTATGGGAAACTCCCTTCATGAAGTTCCTTCATCTGGGGGAAACATATATCCTCACATGAGTAACCCTTGTCATGTCACTTTCTCTTCGCAAGCATCTTCCTCGGTGTCGATGCCCTTACCCCGCTTTATGAATCAATATCGAGGAGAATACCATCCTGTCGGACATGGCCATGGTGTATACCAAAACCCTTCTTGGCTTGCAATTTCCCAAAACCAGTCTTTCCTAGAACATTGGTCACACATGCCACATCCCACCATCACCACAAGTCCAGTCACTATAGGTCATATTGGCATTATATCGCCAACCTTTCTAGTCATATTGGAGATTAGCAAACAACCTATGTAATTCAGTTTGAATACCAACAACCAGTCATTGCAAATCATGTTGGGGGCACAAGTCTAGTCATTGCTAGTCACACTGCACATACATCACCAACCTCTTCTAGTCATTTTGGGGATTCATCACCAACCTCTGCTAGTCATGTTGGATATTTTCTACTAGCCTCTACAAGTCATGTTAGGAGCATGTCACCAGCCACTGCAAGTCATTATGGGGGAATTCATATGATTGAGAAGCCTAGATGTGTCAGACATAAGCCCCAATTCCTTTGTAGGACTTGCGAAGGAGATCACCTTACTCATTTGTGTCCTGCTACTGTCGGGATACCGGAAGTGTGGTTCTCACTTGGGGGCCCTTAGGGTTCTGAGGCATCTATGGTTTCCCCACACTCTGTTTCTCCTTTGATTGACACAACAGTCATACCGATGCAATCCTTGCCTGACCATGCCCCCATTTTTTAGTGTGATGTGTCTCCTGGCCTTGTTGTCACGCATCCTATTCAACCAACGATTGAAGAAGTGGTCGTACCGACGCAATTTTCGGTCAATCCAACCCTTCCCTTGGAGGGTGATGCGTCCTTCAACCATTTTGTTAGCATTTCTATTACTGCACCTTCTGAACAAGAGAGAGTTTTTCTCTCCCCGAGTACTCTCCCTTCAATTCATGGAGAAGTTCCCTTTGATTGGGATGTTCTTGTGGGGTATCCAATGCCTCCTCCTATGTCCTTTCAATTAAGGGAAATTATCTGATATATCATGCAGAAGGTAACCTCCACTAGCACTTTATCCTCCTAGACTTGGAGAGATTTGTGTTCTCCCAAGCTTGTGTCTACTATTCGTAATATTCTGACCTTTCACAGAAGTCCAGCATGGGAGCCTTGGCCTCCCCCAAGACATGTCGCCTAGAAACCTCTCAACGAGTTTGATTTAAGCTCTTTTCTAACTCATTTTCAAAAAGTGAAAATATTGTCGAGTGAACTTGTCTCTTTCACAATCGTAAAATGTATTTGAAAGGACATCTATTTGGTACAAGTTTATCCCTTTTGCAAACCAAGTAGACTAATAATATGAGAAAGGACATTTTTTTTGGCGTTAAGTTGTGATTGCATATCACGCCCTTGCTTGCAGTATTGATCCTATTGTCAGTTCTCACTTTGCATTATAAATCATTTGCCTCAACAATTTTTCATCCTCAACCAAGCAGATGCTTGTTTATATCTATTAGCATTGAGATACACCCTAAGATTGCGAGAGGATAAGCCTAGTACCCATTAGAGTGTTTGGTGGATGTTTGATTTATATGAGTGGAGGTCAAAATGGAGAAAAATAAATACAAGAATGATTTCAACATGAAACTGGACAAGAAATGCACAGGGAAGTGAGGGCCACATTAACTTTAGTCAGTGAATTGAGTTTTAGTATGAGTAGAGGGAAGACTTAGTAGGAAAATTGAACAAGACTACTTTGGGCATCAGGCCTTCAAGCATCTTGTAGAGGAAAAACTCAGGCTCAAGAATGCTCTTAAACTCAAGCTTCAAACAATGAAATATGTCTGAATGACACAATCACAGTAGCATAATAATCAAACCTACATTATCATGCAACTACAACAACTCGATCAGATCCTCCATTCCTGAGTCATTCAATGTGAGAGGGAGTAAGATAACAAGGAAGATGACTAAAACTGGTCACGACACCATTGTAATCAAACCTACATTACAATAACATCACAACCCTCGGCTGGATCCTCCATTCCTGAGTGTTTTAGCATAGTTTTTTATAGAGAGATGAAAAGAGGTTGACTTCTATTAATGTGAAAGTCTCAAATGTGATACATAACCAGAGAAAAGTTTTGGTATCAAAATATTACAAAATATGGAGCTCTTCTCAACCAATTGATGACCTTAACAAAATATTAAAACTATCTATTTATACTTAGCTCAGTCCACAACTACCAGGAGTGTGACCTGTCCCTTACAATCAAAGCTTTACGTCAGCGACTTTTCTGTCATACTGAGCATGTATCCTTCTGTCATACGCGAGCTTAGATCAACATGGGTCCACAGGAAAATCGGCTTGCAGGGGTACCACGGGCTAGCATCTCTGTCTTTGTGACCAGATCCTCCACACCTTCCATTTATGGGGTGAGCCAAGGTTTCAACCACCAAACCTACCTTCCATTAACTTATTTTCCTCGGGGACTCAACGAGACACCATATAAACATGTTATTGTGAGGCTTCTTAAAAGTGGTTTGGGTTTAGACCGATTTTGGGCTTGCAATCCACCACCTTTAACCACGTAGCACTTTCACCTTACCATGGTTTCAATTCTAGGACCGCTCAAGAAAATTATCACCCAAGTATGTTGTGTCCCCACAATGGAATATGGTGATTGATCTGGTCCCAATCTGAGATCTGGGCGCACCTGTTAGATTTAGTGTCACTGCCAAGATTAATTTCCCATCAACTTTAGGATATTCCAAAAGTGTGCCTTGGGATGGGGCGCTACTTTTGGAACTGAACAATAATATCTCTCGGAGGATGATCTAACGTGGAGGCCCGACGTCACCACACTGATATGTCGCGGATGGAGAGGTAACATGTGTCACTCTAAAACAAGCTTAAATCATGTATAAAATGCTTGAAATGAGTGTCGTGTGTCAACACTAGATGGATGCAATGTGTCGGTGCTAACGACTGCCACGAACTTGGTGCTCCAGGGCTCGGGTGCTAGCTCATTTTCTTTTGGCTACTTCCCAGATGTGACCTAGGGCTATGACCTTATGCCATCACGTGATTGTGGGTGTAACCATGAATGGTTTGAAACCAAACCAATTTCCTCCCCACAATTCACAATGATACACCATGTGTCCCTTTATCAAAATAGTGGTTTCGATTGTGGACCGCCCTCCAAATTTTAATGTTTGAGAACCCTCTGACCCCATAATGGAGTGTGACCACTAATCTTGAAATCTACGATGAGGCCTTTCGATCGATGACTCAACACTGGCACTTTTATATCGATGGGTCAGATCTACACCCTCTCAAATCGATGGTCGTGATTCGAGCTTCGGACCTTTCAAATATTGAACTTCCTCTGCCTTCAGTGCTTTCACCCAATCTATGGATCTGATGACACATGGCTCCCTGATATTGATGGCTGAGAATTACTTCGGGTCTATGGACTTCAGGAAAAACAAATCTCAAACCTCATCCTCCTCCATGCTTTTACCCAGAGCTGGCGATCTAATGACATGTGTCCTTTTGAATTGAACAGTTGAGAATCACTTCGGGTCTCCGGGCTATGGGAAAAAATAATCTCAAACCTCATCCTCTTCCATGCTTTTACCCAGAGCTGGATATCTAATGATGCATTTCCTTTTGAATTGAATGACCGAGAATCACTTCATACCTTTATCCGGAGTTCACGGATCCATGCCATATGTCCTCTGGATATTCCTTCAAGTAAATCCTCTAGAGATAAGGATCTCATGACACATGGACCTCACAGATCGATGGTATAGATTCATTTCATGCCTTCGACACTTCGGCGCTTCGAGACTTCGATGTTGGTTGTGGAGCCTGATTATCTTCATGATTCATAGGTCTTTTACTTTCAGCCATGTTTATACCCCATGAAGTATTTACACCCCATAAGTATGTACACTCTTCCACATGGGGGAGTGCAGTGGGGGGGTACCCCCTCTGTGGGGTTCGGCGGGGCTATCCCCCTGGCTGGGTGGTTTGGGGGCAAGCGGGCCCCCAGCGGGGGTTCGGGGGAAAAGTGTAGAAATTTCAATACAAATTAAGTATTTCCTGTGATTATCCTGATCTAACAATTATATGCTACTGTTAAATATAGAATCACTTCTACTATTATTCTTGCGGAAAATTAAACCACGATCACAACCACAACCACAAAGTGAAATATCAAGAACACATAACACAAAAGTTTTTCCGGGAAAGCGTAAAGCTAAAAACCCCACTATCATATATTATGTATATCATGAATCATGAAACAATCTCATACAAAAATCTAATCCAAGAGCTCTCAGTACAATACAATCGTCTCACACTGTCATTCACAAATAAACAAATACATGTGCCAATTCATGTGTCCAGATAGCTTGCCTCCTCTGCACAAATCCTTGCAATTAGAATTCTCACAATCGAATGCAAATTGCCTAGTTTGCACATGCTCGTAAGCATATCCACTTCATGTGTGATCAAATCACAACTGATAGCCAAACTGTCCCTTTCACCTGTTATCTCAACTGGGTCTCCACTGGATCTGACATGCATGTAGTTAACCGTGGCAAATCTTCATTTGCATGTGATTTCACTGATTTACTGAACTCTCACTAGTGCATGTTTAGTTACAACTAGTACAATTGATCTTAACTCACTTAACAAAACTTATAATTTTTTTACAAATCCAACTCACTCAGTTATGAATGAAATAATAGATTAATATTTATTGTCCAATTTATTTAAGGGAAAAGTAAATTAGACACATGTTTCTTGTTGACTTTTCAACACGAAGCCCCTGAAGGAAAAATTGCCTTGTAAATGTATATTGTAATTTCATTGTAAATCTGGATCGTTCATTATAAGGTTGCAGATCTAACGATAGAGATTATGTTAGGGTTTTTTTCCCTAGAAGGCAACCCTCTTTTATGAGGGAAATGTATTTCGGCTATGGTCGATGGTGAATATTATATTCTGAGATAGGAGACTGTGAGGGAAAGAAGAGGTTTGTTGTAGGTTGTATCCCTTCATATGATGGATAATAATAAAGGAAGGACTTGGCAATTTCTTTGGTGGACGTAGCCCACATTGGGTGAACCACGTAAATCTGTGTCTCTATTGTATTGTGTATCTTATGTGTTTTGTTTCTTCATTTGTTTTATGTTATTTCTCCACGGTCCTATTTTTCTAACATTCGGGGGCTTCGACACTTCAAAACTTCAGGCTTCGGCCCTTCGGTACTTTTCGATGCATAATGTGCGTAAACCTCCGAAGTAAAAAACCCTGAAATGCTTGATTTGATGACATGTGGCCCCCCATAGATCGTTGGTCTAGATCCACTTTGGGCCTTTGGCACTTTGAGACTTTGACACTTCGACTCTTTTGAATGGTTGACTGCCACAATCATCCGGAGTGAGGGATCTTCCCCCCACATGTCCCCAGCTTTTTATGGCTCAGATTTGATTTCGAGACTTCAACTCTTCAGAGCTTCCCAAGGTACTGGCACCAAGATCAATAGCTTCTTTTGATTTCGAGATCAACAGTCCAAAATTGCTTCGGGAGTTAGGGATTCGGCTCTTCGGGATTTTTACGCACTTCTCACTTAGAAACTCCCAAAGCTCATTTCCCCAAACACTTGGATCAACTTCCACATGTCCCCTTAAAGATCAACATCTCATGCTCTCTTCGGGGATTTTTTTCCGGCTCTATACTTCACGCAACTTTAAGATTTTGAGCGCCAATGAGCCGCTAATCTGAACTCCACATGGAATTCCCGCCGTTGAAAGCAAAAACTACCCTTTTTCTTGGTTCAAGTCCAGAACGGACCACTCTGAGTATTACACCTTGAGCCCATGGCTACGGCCTATGTAAACAAAGTCTTAGATGACTGGATGGGGCTTGGGAAAACAAAAGGATGGATGTTTCAAACAAAAGGAGATGGGTGTTCATATTTAGAGAAAAACATCAAAGCTTCGGGCCAAGACTTTTTCGGGTAAGACCTCAAGGGAAACCAGGTCCTTCAACAAAAAGGGGGAAAAACAAAACGACTTTAATAGTCGAAGGGAAAAAATTTAGGACTTGGCCTGTAAAAGAGAGGGAGACAGGGCAAGGATACATGTCTGAGTATTTGAAAAAACACACACACAAATCTTGAAAATTATATGTCATAACATTTGGCTCCACAATTTTTTTTTTTTATTTTATTTATTTATTTATTTATTTTTTTTTATTTTTTTTTATTTTTGGAAATGTTATTGAGAATCAAATATTATATCCTTAGTAAGAAACGCTCTGCAACTAGGGTTCTGTAACCCCTAGCCGACACGAACTGCGCCCATCTAATGGCTGCCCTGCAGGGGCCCCCGAACCACAAAGAGAAGACGTCGTCCGGCGTCTCTTACAGCCAAGCTATCAATGGCAAGGACGCTGAAATGGGCACGAAAAGGCCCACGTTCGAGACACCTCCTGATCTGCGCGCATCTTTCTTAAAGGAAGGGACCTTCAAAGACCGTGACATGGATATCGATCCAGACAAGGGGACGGCCTCTGCAAAAGCCACGGCCCCTTGGACTCCCGGAAAATGTATCCCCCAGGCGCCTCAGGCCCCAAAATATGTAGTAAGATCACCACGCATTGAGGAGCAAAAACAATACATGCGTGATAATGCTCTGGTTGGAAAATTTCTAGGGCTCTGGCCCTCTAAGAGAGATTTTATCAAGTGGATCCAGTACTGGTGGAGGCCAAGGGGGCATTATGACCTACAGCTGAGCTCCAAAGGATTTTTCACTATTATTTTCCATAACCTAGAAGACCGAAATCGGGTCTTCGACGGAGGACCATATTTCTATAACTCAGCCGGCCTCTTCCTGAGATTTTGGACCGAAAAGTTTAGTCCTGAGAAAGAAGATTTTTCCCATGCGCTGGTATGGATTAGGCTATACTCCCTCCCACAGGAGTTTTGGTTGGAAGAGGTATTAGCAGGTATCGGCAACACCATTGGCGTCTATGTGAAGTCCTCTGAAGCCACCAAGCAGCGTCGATACACCTCCTATGCGCGAATCTGTGTATACCTGAACATTTCCAAGCCACTCCCAGGTTCCATTACGCTGGAGTATCATGATGAAGAATGGTCCCAGACCATTGATTATGAGCATATCCCATTCCGGTGCAGAAAATGTCACGAACACGGCCATCTCTTTCGGGAATGCCCACTCAATGCGGCTCACAAGGAGGGAGTCCAAGAAACTGACAAAGACAAGGAGGGCTTCGCACAACTGACAGGCCGACGGCGCCAGGGAAACAGGAAGCAGACATCCCAGGTAAGTAAGGACCCCTCTACTAGTAATAAATTTGCTATCTTGCAAGATCAAACTGAAAACCCCATAAACGGTGCAATCCCGCAGCCTCATCTCCAACATAGTGAGTCGTATTCCACTCCCCTGCATAACGAGCCCCAAGCCAAGAACCGGATTAAAGGACCCTCCCCTCCAAACAATGTACCCCCTCCCACCCCCCAGAGCCTGACACAGGAACAGTTAGATCCGCCGGAAACAGACGATGGTGATGAAGATATGGAGTTAGAAGAACAGGATCTGGCTGGAGTGGATCTAGAACACCTTGAGCACGCCTACCGACATCAAAATCTCTACACCATCCCCAGAGATCAGCTGAGAAAAGTACACAAAGTCTACCTCAACTCGTCAGCAGGGTCTTCAACTCGAGCTAGCAAGGCCCTAGGGGTTCAAACCAGTCAGTCCAAAACCCCAAGTAAAGTTCAGAAAGAAGAAAATAAAAGAGGAAGGAAATCAACTCGTAAGCTCATACAAGAAATCGAAAACTTTATGGTAAACTCCGGATAGATCCACCTGATCTCGGACAGTTTCCCTCCTCTCCCCCCTCCTCCATCATCATGAATATTATCTCTTGGAACATCAGGGGTCTCAACGGTCGTAGCAAACAAAAAATGCTACGGGAAATGATCATTGCAGAAACTCCCGATGTTGTTTTATTGCAGGAAACAAAATGTACCTCTGAGGACATGGATAGGATACTCCCCTACCATTGGAAACAAGGAGGAGTAGTCTCAGTAGATGCCATAGGAACTGCCGGAGGACTAGCCGTCCTATGGAACACCACCTTTGTGCTTCTGAACAGCTTCTGCGCCACTAAGTGGTCCATCACAGCAGAGTATAGACTCATTGGTTCAAACCAACCTGGGCATTTAACTTGCGTCTATGGCCCAGCGACTCCGGGGGATAAGCAAGATTTCCTCCAAAGCCTGCACCACGTACCCAACATCACCCAGAGAGATAGGTGGATCATCGGCGGAGACTTCAATATCATACGTACCCTGACGAAAAAAAAGGGAGGATCAAGGAGATTGGATCGGGACTCAAATAACTTCAGCAATCTCATCGAAGAGATCAGTCTCATCGATTTGGAGCCTAGTAATGGCCTATACACATGGTCAAACAGAAGAACAGGAGCACACCAGGTCAATTGCAAATTGGATAGATTCCTTACATCAGAAGCATTTCTTATGGAAGGAGTGGCCATGGATTCAACTATACTAAACCTTACCGGATCAGACCACTAGCCCATTCAGCTATGGGTGGACGTCCCGGCAACTCCGGGGAAAAAACCTTTCCGGTTTGAACAGTTTTGGCTCGATCACCCTGACTTCCAAAAAAATATTCAAGACTGGTGGAGACAGGCGGAAATCCCTTATGGATCCAAAATGTATAAATTCTAGCAAAAGCTCAAAAATTTGAAGCAAACACTTAAAAGCTGGAATAAGCACACCTTTGGCAGTATCTTCGAATCCCAAAAAGAGTTGATGCAGCAAATGGAGGAAATCCAGTGGCAGATCAGGGAACAAGGGTTCACGGATGCTCTGAAAGAGCAAGAAATAAAGGTAAACCAACAACTGGAAGACAGGAAAAAGCAGGAAGAAATCCTGTGGAAACAAAAATCATGTATTGTTTGGCTCAAGGAAGGGGAACGCAATACAAAGTTCTTCCATCGCACTGTTGTCCAGTGAAGGCATTTCAACAAAATCACACATCTAACTACTGAGGAGGGAGAAGTCATACACTCCCACGCTGACCTGGAAAAAACTCTACTCAAGCACTTCCAGAATATCCTAACGGAACCCATCCACAATAGGGGTGAAGCTATACAGAAAATTACAAGACATGTACCCACCCTCATAACAGCAGAGCAAAATGCGGCCCTCCTCCGACCTATCTCTATGGAAGAAGTGGACCAGGCGCTTGAGGACACTGCCAAATGCAAAGCTCCCGGACCGGACGGCTTAACCAACGATTTTTTTCACCACTGCTGGCCGATGATACGCACCGAGGTATGGGATATCTTAGAAGACTCAAGGGCCACAGGCCAAATTCTACAATCCCTCAATGCAACTTTCATCACTCTTATCCCCAAAGAAGGACAGGCGCACAGGCCTGCGCAGTACAGACCCATAGCGCTTTGCAATGTCATTTATAAGCTCCTCACAAAAGTGATAGCTCGCAGGCTCAAACCGATACTACCAACAATCATTTCCCCCGAGCAATCAGGATATTTCGAAGGCAGACAAATTATGGACAACATAATCTTAGCACATGAAGTCATTCACTCCCTTCAAAAAACCAAGACCCCAGGTATGCTTCTCAAATTAGATCTCTCTAAAGCCTTCGACAAGCTCAGCTGGGAATACATGAAGGCCATGCTTCTAGCTTTCGGCTTTGATCAAAACTGGGTTACTTGGATTATAAATCTCACCTCCTTGGCCTTCTTCTCCCTTCTTGTCAATGGTGTGCCTTCAAAACCTTTCTCCCCCTCAAGAGGGATCAGACAGGGCGACCCCCTCTCCCCCTTTCCCTTCATAATCATGACCGAGGGCCTCAGTCACTCCATCCACACAGCCCTGGAAACTAAACTTCTGACCGTTCTACCACTCCATGGCATCTCTCCCCCTCTCTCGCACAGCCAGTTTGTCGATGATACTCTTCTAATGGGTAGCCCCACTGTTCAAGAATCCGTCTCCATCCAGTCTATCCTCCTTACCTTCTCAGAAGCCTCGGGCCTGGATTGCAATAAGGACAAGTCCCTTATCTTCTTTTTCAACACTCCTCCACAGATTCAGCGACACATCTCGGATCTCCTTGGTTTCAAGTGAAGCTCCCTTCCGTCCAAATATCTTGGGATTCCTTTAATTGATATTGCTCACAAGAACTCCTCTTGGGATCTTCTCCTCTCCTCCTTTTCCAAAAGACTTTCCTCCTGGACCTTCCGAGCTCTTAATCTCTCCAGCCGGCTTATCCTGCTTAAAGCCATCCTCCAAGCCCTTCCAATCTATGTTTTCTCCGCTCTGGCAGCCCCAAACTTCATTCTTACAGCCATCAAAGGCATGCAAAGGAATTTCCTCTGGCAGGGCCTAGCCAAAGAAAAGAAAATAGTGCTTGTCAGCTGGGACAAGTTGTGCAGGCCAAAAGAGAAAGGAGGTCTCGGCTTGAGAGATCTCGGCATAATGAATAAAGTACTCAGTGCCAAAATATGGTGGAGGTGGTTGAAACACCCCAAGGAGCTTTGGGCCAAACTTTGGAGGAAGAAATACACTCCGAACCTACCAGAGAAGCACCTCATACGCTGGAACGGGGATGAACAAGGTTCCCTGATATGGACAACGGCTAAGCAAAACAGGCAGCTGATTACGCAACATGCCTTCTGGGAGATAGGCAATGGGGAAACCGCCCACTTCTGGCAAGATTCTTGGCATCAATGGCCAGCGTTGGGAGATGAAGAGTGGGCACCTGACATTTGCACACAAGTGACGCAGGTAGGTTTGACCAAGGTAGCGGATTACTGGAAAAATGACCCCACAGAGGCAACCTGGCGTTACTTGCGAGTGGACAGGGAGCGCATGAATCTGGACCGGAATGTCAACCTTGCACCCTTGCAAGCAGAACTAGCTAAGAGGAAAATCCCCAAAATTGAGGGAGAAGACATCCTACGTTGGGGCTATGGGACACAAGGCACCTTCAACACCAAGGAAGCCTATCAACTTAGGACGCAGTCAAACCCCCCACCAACACCGCTAATTTGGCAAAAAATCTGGAGTCTCAAACATTGGCCGAAAATCACCCTCTTTCTTTGGTTGGTCTCCCACTCAAGTATCTTAACCTGGGACAACCTTCTGAAAAGGGGTTTTATGGGCCCTTCATTTTTTATTCTCTGTGGAGAGGCTGAAGAAACTTTGAACCACCTCCTTAACACCTGCCCCTACTCTAGCCAAATCTGGGATCAAGCTGCCATCATTATGCGAACTTCGGACCGTCACAGGGACAGCCTCTTTGAAACGCTTTTGAACTGGAGAGATTCAGCCTTTTGCTCGCCTCTCCTCAATCGCATTTGGAAGCTCCTTCTAGGTTTCATCCTTTGGAACATCTGGAAAGAAAGAAACCGAAGAATCTTCAGGAACCTCTCCCTTCCGTGGCAGCACTGCTGGCATCAATGCCGTCGTAGCATCCTGGAGACCATTCACCTTCAGAACTGGTCTAGCACAGACTCAGCCCCCCCCTCCTCTGAACTCCCCATCCTCCTTTCTTGGTCTCTCACTCACCCCTTCCCCGACACCTCTTCCCCACCCTATTCCACTTCATCCCCTAGCCCCTCCTTCTGGTCCCCCCCGCCTGAGGGCTTTGTCAAACTCAACTTTGACGATGCCTCTAAGGGAAATCCTGGAACTGTTGGCTATGGGGTGGTTTTCCGCGACTATAATGGGCGCATTATTGTCATAGGAGCAGGATCCCTTGGACATACCACAAACAACACTGTTGAACTATGGGGACTGATCAAGGGCCTGCAGATAGCCGAAAGATACAATTTCACAAAGCTTTTTGTTGAAGGGGACTCACAGATTGTCATCAGCCTTCTTCGTAGAATTACAAATGGGGTGCATCCAAACAGCATCTCCCCCAGCTGGAGACTCTCTCATGGCCTCTAGATCGTTGCAGGGCTACTCCACCCCAATCGCGTCCTCATCCCCTCACACATCAGAAGGAAGGCAAACCAGGTGGCAGATGATTTGGCCAATTTGGGTACCACCTGGGAGGATTCATACCTCCAGTGCAATGCAGAAGATGATCCGAACCACCATATTCTCCAACAATGTATCCAAAAGGCCATAACGGTGGATGTTCCCCCGGATGGGGTGATAGTGTGGTCTACGCGGCAGTCAATGGTGGCGGGTGACGGGATATCGGACGTGGGGGCACGTGAACTACTTGTGCCTCCCCCAGGAGTTTAATTGCTCCGTAATTTCATTATGGATGGATTTAATGCGGCCATTATCGCAGCTGCTCCTCCGATCTGGTTTCATAACATGCAGTGGGTTACTATGTGGCTTATTTGTTGCAATCAGTCGCTAGCAGAGCGAGCTCTGCAGTGGCCCTGGCTTAACCTCAGCTCTGTCTCTTCCGCCTGTATCTTCTCCCACAGTCTCCATCGTGTCATATCCGCCCACAATTCCCGTTGGACCATGAAGCGATTACGAGGAAAGCCAAGGCGAGGCTCGGCCTGGAAGCCTCGGCGTCCATCCTTATCATGCTCGGACTCTTCCTCTTTAAGCTCTTCCTCTCGCAGTCAGTCTGGCCACCTCTCTCTTACCTCTCGTCGAACAGTGCATGCGCAATCCATATCGTGGGGGCTAGTACCCCGAACTATCAGTCCCCCCCCTCGCCAACCTTGCGACCCTCGTCAATCTGGTGACCCTGAGCCCGACCCCCCCCAGACCTCTCTAGGGGCTAGGCCGCTCCCCTACAACTCCTTCAATTTTGCGCAGCTCTGGGATAGTCTAGCGGCACTTTATGATCTAGTCTTTGGTATTCGCCATGGAATGGATGACCTTAACTTCCGTCTCCAGGACACCGATGTCAAGTTCGACCTCTTCCTGAGGACCCTCACCTCCCTGCAGGACTCCCTGGCCCCCGGACAGAATGAGGATTCTTCAATGCAGGAACCGAATCCGGCAAAGGAAGAAGCTGTGGATGCGAAGAAGGATAAAGATACAGGCGCAGCCTCAGGAAGTAAAGTTGATGCCACAGCGATCGACGGGGACGGTGACAAGTGTTGGAACGACCAGAGCACTTACATCGCGGAGGAACTCTGGACAGAAGACATCCATCCCAAGTGGCCCAATTACTCACCGTATGTCTAGCTTGTCAGTTAATTTGCAGGGTGTTAGGTGTTGGTCTGTCAACTTCCTTCTAGTTTTAGCGGAGTATTTAGGAATAAATATTATGTTTCCAATAGACAATAGAAGTACTGAATAGTTTGATAACTCTGGGATTGTGGACTGGTTTCCCCTCTATTGGGGCAGTCCTTTCTTCTTCAGTCTGACTTTCATGTATTTTTCTTTGTTACTCTGCCAATGAGAGGCACTTAATATATTTTACTTACAA
>ML809046.1:40964-73610 GCA_009831015.1 Picea engelmannii
TCTGTTACAATAATATCCAAGCTAGGGTTCTCATACACTCGACCCTTATTTATACTAACTATGTCTATTAAGAGAAGCATCTAGAGGAAGATCCTTCTAGAATAGAAGCTTCTATTAGGTCTTCTTACATCTGCCTTATTCTATTTTATTGAAAGGTCTTATTAATATTGACCTTTATTACATCCGAATACATTGATCTACCTATGTGCGGGTTAGGACCTTAACATAAGACCTCAAGGGAACTAGATCCTTCAACAAAAAAGGGGAAAACAAAAAATGACTTTAACAGTCGAAGGGAAAAACTTTAGAACCTGGCCTATAAAAGAGAGGGATACAGGGTAAGGATACATGCCTGAGTATTTGACAAAACACACACACAACTCTTGACAACTATATGTGATAACAATATCCTTCACAACTTGACACCCTATACCAAGGAGGGAACATTCTCTCGAGTGTCCATATCCTGCATGCACTTCCTTGCATTGAGCATAGGTATGTTCCACTATCGGAACTAGTTTTTCTTACTTGCGACATTGGTTTCCTCCTCTGTATCATAGCATTCATTTGACTATGAAAAAAAAAAAAGAGAGGCGGGAAGGGAGTATTATCTTATATTGGTAGCAGTCATGTTGCCTTTGAACAAAGAACAAACTTTTTGAGTCCACTTGTCATCATAATTTTGGGTTTAGCATGACCTTGGGAACCTGAGCTCGTTATAGAGAGTTTACTCCCCCGACTAGTTACTCTTCCAATCCCTATGGAGAGTTTGATTGATGCCTCCTACATCTCATGGTTTCATCATTGAGTCTATGTTACCAGAGTCTTCCATATGTCTCATGCTCTTGTTCAAAGAATGTCTATCAACCTGTGTCGGCCATTCCTTAGAACTCTTTACTTTGCATGTCGGCCATACCCGCAATTTTTCTCAGAATCACATTAATTTGTAGTCCTATTACGTACCCCGGTCCTACTTTCCTCATTGGTTGGTAACCTTGAACCCAACAGTCAGCATTTCATCATTGGTCATTGACTGGGTGGTTTCCCTTGTGTTCGATGGAAAGACATCTATTCACACATTGGGATTCATGAAGTGTCTTGGATTCCATTAGCCTTATTGGTGGTTTCCTTGCCTTTATCAACATTTTTCCTCATTGGCTGCTATTCAAAGGGTCTTTTTCATGTACCACTTGCACCTGGGAGACACAAAATATGCACAAGGTTGTTGGTTCATGAACATGTTCTTTGTCTGATTTCCTCCAAATAATCAAGCTCCTGCTTTGTACCTCGTGTTGAATGATGAGAGATGCCTTAATGCTATCCTTTCAGTGGGTCTCCTTCCATCAACTTCATCTCATATATTATGGAGATGAGACCTAGAGTCCAATGAGTACCTAGAGGCCTGTAGTCATTAGTGGCAGGTTTTCTCACCATCGACAGTTGGGAATACATCAATGTCTCTTGATCGATGGATTCTTCAAGTGTTCGACCCCGAATCCTTTATTCACGCTTGTAAGAATGTACTTGGTGCCTTGATACCTACTTTCATCATCGGTAGGTTTTCTCACGTTTGTTAATGGTATATCTCAATGACTGGTAATCAAACAAAGTCTCATTGTGTTCGACCTCAACTCCTTTATTCACATGATGTAGACTTGCACCTTTGGTGTTTGTGTAGAAGACTTGAAGACATCAGTTTATAGTCACATCTTTCCTGAGTTGTTGCTACCTTTTCATTGGACCAGTAACTAGGTGACTTTAGTAATCATGGGAGATCATATTGTACTCCATTGTAAACATATATCTTCATATTGATTTTGAGACTCATTTTACTGGGCCTTGTTCATGACTATGGAAGCCTTTGGCATGTAAACACATTTGTATTTGCCTATTCATGGCCATGGACAGTTGTTTGGTATATTTTCACATGGATCTGCAGTGTATTTCAAATTCGCAGCCATGTATGCAAAGTCAATACAGATTGTAATGAGAAACTCGTTCTTCCAGCTAGGTCCCCATTACTCCACTTTGGGGTTTTATAATGTATTTCATCCATCACAAATACTCCTCCGACCTCACAAATTAGGGGGCATGTGTTATAGAAATATTTTCCTCACCCTATGAAATCTTGCATAGAGCGCCTCTTTCCATTTCTCTGTGCAGACTTGAAGTCCCTTTTTGTAAATCCAAAAGCTAAAAACATTATTTTTCCACATATACGCACCCTGCCTATATTACAACATGTCTGTACGTAGGTTGCACCACTAAAGCTCGCGTACATCGAGAAATTTGCCCAAAATTAAAAAATGGTGTTGGGTTTCCATGTCACATCACGAGATCAATGATCCTTGGCCTTCCATATATTGGAAACGTTCTGACTTGGCCCTTCAGTTCCACTTGAAGGGTAGAAATGGGCCAAATCCAAGCTATGGAAAAGAGGAGAAAGAATTCAACTTTGAGAGAAAAGTTACTCTGGATAAATTATTCACTTCACATTGAGTCTACATCCCTTTGTCCTTTAAGTCTGAACACATTGTTAAACCCCCAAATTCTTCCCTTATTGATTTAGAAATTCATTGTCTCTCTTATATGAGCTTGCCTTTGGTGGAGGTCCAACTGGAAGGAACTTAGTTTCTCGTTTCCGAACCGTGCCGACACGGAAGTTTGTAACTCATTCACTTACGTTGATTATATCTTAATAAAAATACTCTTTTCTCATCCAATTAATATCTTGCAAATATTTGAATTTCTATTCCATGGGCGTATTTGTTATGAACGTTGATGGATTATTCTATTGAATGTGATAACATTATATATTATCACCATATTCTTTCATTTCTTGGTTGTTGAGAACTAGTTGCAGGTATATTTCTTTGGGTCAAGTGCTCAATGGTGGAATTCATCAAACATCTGGGTGAGGTAGGCCTTTTATCTTGTCTTGCTAGCATATTTATTTATATAGCATACTTGATATTAGAGTTGATTTCTATAGTCATTTCCATCTATTGTGGTTTACCCCTAGACATAGAGAGATTTTCCTCGTAAAAAACATGAAACCATAACTTATATTGCCTCTCCACCTCTATGATAAATAACTTGTCTATCACATAATAAGGGAGAAATATAGGCTTTTCATGAGAATAGACAATCCTGATAATGTTGTAATTATCCATTTTCTCCAGAATTCCCTTTGAATTTAGAAAGGTTGATGCTTCCAATGAAAGCCTGGAAGTATCTTCTCCAAAGATTAATTTCTTAAACTCAGACACAAAATCATTGTAAACTTCATAAAAATAATGGATAACTTTCTGTCTCCAGAGAGCTTGATACCACATATTCATGGGGTTAATTTTCGATTTTACCCTTTTTCCAACACTCAAACCTTTAAAAATATGAAAGTGTGTGATAGTAAATATCAGATAAGATTCCATATAGTGTTGGAATTTTGAGAGGGGGGGTGAATCATTATGAGCACTTTTATTACTTTTAACCACAATATGTATTCTTCAACAATGTTCAACATTTTATCTTTAGCATTCAATATATATCATTAGTAGTATAATCATAAGCAGTATCACATGAAAAATATCACATCAAATGAAAAGTACACCATAATTTACATGGAAACCCAAATGGGAGAAAACCACATAATGATTTTCTTATATGTCAAAAGAATACATTCATTTAAAGGACCAACTTCCCAATTTTCCAGTTGCAACTGGAAGGAGGCTACAACCCCCTATTCTTAGGCTCCAACCTGAAGGAAGCTACAACTCCTTGAATTCTCTAGCCCCAACCAAAAGGAGGCTACAACCCCCTGAGTTCTTTGACACCAACTGAAAGGTGGCTACGACCACCTATCCTTTCCTCATCCTACCGCCCTGAAATATAAGTGTAGACCAATTGTCCCTAAAATTGTCATTGCACTGGCATAGTCAAACTGTCATTGTCAACATGTCATTGTTTCTGTCACTATCACTATCATTGTCTCATCCTAAATCAACTAGAACTTGTACCATACCATGTATCAATTGTATACCAACATGTGCATCAATCATATACCAAAATATATTCCAAGTGTAGATACCATAACATCAATAATGAGTAACCAATCATATATCAAATCATGTACCAAATACTAGAGCATCAATCATATGAAGAACCTGTACCATATGTTGTAGAATCCTCAACAAAAAAATGGGATATGCCAACCAAAAATTCAAACTTTGATACCAAATTAAAACACACAAATACTCTACAAATACACATATTCAGATAAAATAACAATATAAATACACATGCAACATACATAGGAAAAACCCATAAAAACAAATGCATAAATAATAATGTTGCACATAATTTAATACACAATTGACACTTCTCTTTGATAAAAATATCACCAATTGTGTAGACCTTCCATGTTTATCCCATCCTTAGAACACACTGCTCATAACTCTCAGTAGTGGGTCACCCCCGAGCTAGAGCTAAACTCCACCCAGGTAAAGGAATTCCTAACCAGGTTGATGTATCTTGGACAATAGGAAAACTTAGCCATAGGTGCCAAATAGAACTAATATCCTACAATCCCTCATTCCCCACATGCTTGTCCAACCCTGGGAAGTGTGCCCCTTCTCTACTCAAAAGTCCCTCGGCTACCCCACTTCCTTTATGCGGCTTCAAAAACAGGTTGGACAGGAAGTATCAAAGACTTGTAGCTACAGTTTGTCACCTTTGGGAAATCAATTCCCAACAATTATCTCACCTAGTGAGAATCACTCACAGGCTTGATAACACGCCTCTTCAATATCCCACGGACTTGACAACCCACCTCTTCAATATCCCCACGAGCCTGACAACCCGCTTCTTTCGTCTATCCCCTATGCTAACCAAGGTATAGGTACAGGAATAGGTACATTGATAGTAAGGTATGGATGAAAACTGAGTGAGTGAGTGAAGGAATCATGAGGGAATGATTGAAAATGAACTAAATCCAAACTATATGTATGCATTTTCCCAACTTAACACTTGTCATGTTGAGAACTACCTTGGGCCCACTTGTCCCCATCTGTAGAACTTAGGATAAAATAATTATCCATACTTTATACTTTAAGGAATATTAATATAATATCCCTTTGGGATTAAGCTCCCTAGATTATCCCCTCATCCTTAAATTTGATCCCCCTTTCTCTATCTAGTGGATTTTATCCTCCCATACTCTTTTACATGGTTAGTCTACAGTAGCGATGTGTTTTCATTAATATTTATATGTGATTGCATATTACAATGATTTCCCACTGGCCATTTAACATATGTTCTTCCATCCTAGTAACTACATAGGCACTTCGGCCTTAATACATTTGCAGTCATAGATAACTCAACTCTGCACACTTCCAGGTCACTACTGTGCACTTACCCAAGTGTGCACAACATTATGACTTGTGTGCCCCTATATTGATAATGGATCTATGCGCACATACCCAAGTGTGTGCAACACCAAAACCAAGTGTGAACGACTCACCATCCTATAAGAATATTTAAATTTACAATTATATGTACACTTGGGTTTTGGTCTAGGGGTATTACATTCCCCTCCCCCTTATTTATGCATTGTCCTCAATGAAATACATACACATATACAACCAAAATTTCAAAAATCTTCAAAAAGATGTGGGTATTCTTCCCACATAGCATCCTCATGCTCCCAAGTTGCATATTCAAGACCATACTAGGTCCATTGTACCTTTACTATCCCTATGGCTTGATTCTAGAGCTTCTTGATCTTCCGGTCCAATATGCACACCAGATGCACTTGAAAGGTTCCTTCTTACTTCACCTAAATCACATTCGAATCAATGACATGATTAGCATTAGGTACATATTTTTTGAGAAATAATACATGGAATACATTATGAATAGAAATTGATGCAGAAAAGAAAAGCATGTATGCTACAGGCCCAATCCTCTCTAGGATTTCAAACGGTCCACAATAACGAGTTTCTAGCTTTGAAAAATTTCCCAACTTTAGGGAACTTCTTTTGGCCTTTACTTTCAAGAACACATTTTCACCCACTTTAAATTCCTTATGATTTCTACCCTTATCAACATATCTTTTATGCCTGCCTTGGGTAGCCTTTAAAGTCTATTTTATTTTCATCATTTTCTCTTCCATTTCCCTGAGTAATTATAGCCCAACCACAACTCTATTTGTTGGGTTGTCCCAACTTACCATTGTGTTGCACCTTCTACCATAAAGTGCCTCAAATGGGCTCATATTTAGAGATGCTTGGTACCCATTGTTATAATCAAACTCTACCAAGTGTAGGTAGTCTTCCCATTTTATGGTTTATCCATAACATACTTCCTCAACATATCCTCAATCACTTAATTCACCCTCTTGGTTTTCCCATCTGACTTTGGATGATAAGTTGTGCTAAAATTTAGATTTCTTTCAAATCCCTTGAATAATCCTTTCCAAAAATTTGATGTAAATTTTGGATCTATGTCAGACACAATTATCTTGGGTATACCATGTAGTCGAGAAATTTATCTCATATAAATATTAGCAATGTTGGTTTCCTTGTGAGTGTGCTTTAATGGAATAAAATGGGTAGCTTTAGTAAGCTTATTCGACACTGCAATTATAGAATCATGCTTATTGTTTGTTTTGGGAAATTTGGTGATGAAATCCATAGTTACAAATTCCCATTTTCACTCAGGAATGGGAAATGGTTGTAGTAAACCAGTTGGGTGTCTATGCTCAACCTTAACCTTTTGACACTCCAAACACTTGGCAAATAAAATCGACAACTTCTTTCTTCATGCATGGCCAATAATATTGGCTCTTGACATCTGCAATAGTTTTATGATAACCTGGGTGCCCAACATAAGGTACATTATTAATTTCTCTCAATATCATATTTTTCAATTCCTGGGAATTTGGCACATAAATTATGCCCTTGTACATGAGAATTTCATCATTTTCTAGATTATAGTCTTCAATTTCCTGTGGTAAATTATCTTGTTGAAGTTTTTCCTTTACCTCCATGTATTTATGATCTGATTTTGTAGCCTCTAAAATTCTATCTTTCAAATTTGATTGGTGCATGCTAATGGTTGTATCATGCATCTCATGCACCCTCCTGCTAAGTGCATCAGCCACCTTGTTCTATTTACCTTTGATATGCTTTATATCAAAGTCATATTCACTAAGGAATTCTAACCACCTGCTTTCCCTGACATTTAGAATTGGTTGTCCAAATAAATATTCCAGACCACTATGGTCTGTCCTCAAATCGAATATTTTCCCCATGAGGTAATTCCTCCACATATTCAAGGCATGCATTATGGTTGCCAACTCTGAATCATGAGTAGCATAGTGCCTTTCATGCTCCTTCAACTTCCTTGATTCATAGCATACCACATACCCATTCTGACTAAGGAATCCACCAAGCCCTTCTTTAAATGAATTAGTGCATACAATGAAGTCTTGATTTGGATCGATAATCCTTAGTATTGGAGCACTTTTTAATAAATGCTTCAAGTGTTGGAAACTCCTTTCACAATCTGATTTCCACTCAAACTTCACACCCTTCTTCTGCAAGGATGTGATTGGGTGTGAAATATTTGAGAAACCCTCAATAAAACTCCTATAGTAACTTGCAAGTCCCATTAATGATCTTACCTCATAGAAATTCCTTGGTGTTGGCCATCCTTCAATATCCCTTATCTTTTATGGGTCCACTGCTATTCCTTCCTATGAAATGACATGGCCCAAATAATGAATTTGCTTCTGATAGAGTGAGCACTTGCTCAGTTTGGAATACAATTGATGCTCCCTCAATACCTATAATACCATCCTCAAGTGTTTCTCATGCTCTTCCTCCAACTTAGAATATATAAGAATGGCATACAAAAAGACAATGACAAACTTATCTAAGTATTCTCTAAAAATACCATTCATTAAACACATGAAGACAACTAGTGCATTTGATAACACAAATGGCACCAGTGTGAACTCATAATGAAAATACCTTGTTCGGAAGGCAATCTTGTTGATGTATTCATATTTAATTCTTACCTAATGATAGTCTGGCCTGAGATCAATCTTCAAGAATATTTTTTCATATTTCAGCTAATCAAAGAGGTCATCGATGCTTAGCAAAGGGTACTTGTTCTTCACAGTTACCTTGTTCAACTTCCTGAAGTCAATGCAAAGTCTCAACATTCCCTCATTTTTCTTTAGAAATAATATTGGGGCACCCCAAGATGACAGAATTGGGTGTATATACCCCATCTTCAGAATCTCTTCAAGTTTCATTTGCAATTCCTTCAATTCTGGTGTACTCATCATGTAAGGGGTCTTAGATATTGAGGCTACTCCATGCATCAAATTGATGGAGAAATCAATATCTCTTTTAGAGGGTAATTAGGGTATTTATTTAAATACATATTTAAACTCCTTTAGGACTGTATAATCTTCAATATTTGGTACCTTATCTTTAGGTGTCTCTTCCATATGCGCTGGAAAATATTTGACACCATTTCCTGTAACTTTTCTTCAGCTGCAAGGATGAAACTTCTCTGACAGTTACTGCCCTGGAAATTACATGTACTATCCTTAAGTTCCCTTCCTCATATAAGAAAGTAAATGTCTTATTATAACATTCTAGGAAAACATGATGTTGTTCCAACCAATCCATACCAATTAGGAAATCATAGGAACCTAAAGGTATGATGTTCAAGTATACCCTAGTGCTCAGTCCATTCATGTCCATTGGGCATGCCTTAACTATCTCATTAATTTTTCTTTTAGCTCCTATAGCCAGTTGCACCAACCAAGATTTTCCAAGCTTTCTTCTTCTAAAATGAAATCTTTCCACCATCTTAGGATCTAGATAACTATGACTAGCTCCTGAATCAATTAAAATAGAAATGGTTTGGTTGTTGATCTTACCTTCCACTTCAATCATATGTGATTGAAACTCATCTTGCGTGTTGTCGAGGGCTGCGTAGATCCTAGGTACATTTCTACCCATGTCTTCAATTGTATTGGCTTGTTGTACATTGTGAACAATCCTCACCTTTTCACCTTTGTGAGCGAAATATCTGTACATATGATCTCCCCCACAACCCCAACATTGAATACGTGTTTGCCTCGGTATTTTCCCCACTATCTTGGTCATTCTGGGATCTTTAGAGTTTGGTTGTCCCTCAAAATTATTTCTGAAGAATGGTGGCTTAGTTCCCTTCATCCTCTATTCCATCTTGTTTTTATTCTTGTCTTCCCGAGATTTTTGGAAATTTGGCCTTCCTTTATGTTGATCATAAAGGCATTTAGCTCACCTTATGGTTTCCTCCAATTTTTTGGGATCATCATATTATATATTGTCACTAATAAATGATAGCATCCCACTCAAATACCTTTGAATATTAATCGACTCATCCTTGATGGAAGAAACATACTTTAGCGGCTCTAAAAACCTCCTTTCATATTCATCTATGGTCATACTCCCAATCTTGAGTTCAAAGAACTCCTTCATTTTCTTGTCATAATATCTCTTAGTCAAGTATTTATTTTGAAAATATCTCTTGAATTCCCTCCAAGTAACATTGTACTCATCAATGTGTTGCACCTGCACAAATTGGTTTCACCACATTGATGCTTTTCCCTTGAGTTTATAGATGGAAATTCTTCCTTCTTCTTGTGAAGAGTAATTATGCAATTGAAAATACTTCCTCATGCCTAGTAGCCAAGTCTCTGCATACTCATCCTTCTTGTGCTCACCATCAAATGTAGGAGGTTTTATTTTGTTCATTTCCCCATGTATCTCATCCACCCCATATCTCTTCTTATGTTTCTTGACAACAGATGGAATTGAACTATTGTGTTATCTCCTAGAAGAATGCCTTGGGGAATGATGGTGGTATCTTCTAACACTTCTGGTACTTCTCCTCTCATCATGAGACCTATGACTCCCTGATCTACTTGTCTCAGTCTCCTTATCCATATTCTTCTCTATTATGTCCAAGCTATGCATTAACTTGATGTTGAATCCCTCCTGCTTCTCCTTAGCTTTCATCAACCTCTCATTATTATCTTTGTAACTCTGGACATCCTTTTGAAAACGTTTTATGGTCTCTATCAAGTTCATGGTTTCTTCCTTTCCTTCTCCATGTCCATTTGAATTTGTACCTTCATTACCCATATCGACATACATGCCTCTGACCTCATCGTCATGGTTGTAATCCCCCTATGTAGCTTCCATGATTCTAAACTCTGTGTTGATTTTTTTCTGATCTAAATGTTTCTAACTCTGCAAAATGTGCAACTAACACAATTTGTTAGACTAAATAATTTAACAAAATCATGAATTATGTATAATTTTGTTCCAAATATGTATCATAATTATTTCTTGTGGTTTCTTATGAAAATTAATTCTCGAAACAAATTTATAGGTGGATATTTAGACTCCTCTCTCAAAGAATTTTCCAATGACTTTTCCCTTTTTCAATTCCGAGTCTTGAGCAGAACGTTATTGTCATTTGAAAATTTCCCATTAATTCCTTCTGTTCGCACTTCAACTAAGTGAAAATTTGAGTTGTAATTATGCATTTTTTCACCTGCTCCATTGGAGTTTTAGAATGAAACCAATTTGGTTCCTTCATAATAATATTATGGATATTTTGTCCAATTTCCATCCCCTTCTAAGCTCAAAGTTGCTAGATACAACCTATTGAAGTTTCATCCCATTTAATATTTTTGGCCCTGATTGATACATGTGCCTTCTATGCTTTCTTGTGCATTTATGTGCCTAGATTTCTATTATGACTCTTCAGTTGTCTTTTATGGCTCAATACCCTTACATATATTGCCCATATGTCTCAGTATGATTCTGAAGCAGAAAGTTATGGCCCTCAAAAGTTAACTGGGTCTTAAAATTTACCCTCCACTGTTTGACCTGTAACTTCCTCATAAAAGGTCTATTTGACTAATGGTTTACACCATTAGAAATCTCTCTATGAGATATTTCATTTGAGCTACAAAGACAAAGTGTATCTCATAAAACTCTATTTTTGTGGTTTTCGAGTAGCTAAAAATGATGTTTAGGGCCTCAAAAACGTGTTGCAAAAAGATGACCTTCAAACAATATAAAATGGCACAAAAAATAATTGTTTTTTTGTTGTTTTAGACCATCCAAACAACTTCACACGCACCAATTTGAAAATGTACACCCATATTTATCATGTGCAACAACACCATAAGGTACTGTCTGCACCGCGCACCTATAACCAGTGTGGATCACTTCTTTGTCGCACCAATATCTAGTGCGCATTACTTTTGTGACGCACGCCAATATCTACCATGCACAAATTTTGTTTCATGCACTAATACCTATTGCGTGCAATTTTTGTGTCGCATGCTAATATTTTGTGTGCATTGCACCCTCCGCACCACACAATGCCAAGGTTTAGTGCACCCACACCGCACACCAATACTCCCTGTGCACCACTAATTAAGACTTTGCGTAGCATGAATATTCAACATGCATGCACTATTCACCAATATTGCATGTGCACCGAGAAATTCCCTTTACACTCTGCCAATACTTCATGCACACACCGCGCGCACCATTATTATGCATGTGCCACCCAATCTGCACTTCTCAATGCTAAAATTTGGTGTGCACATTTGTGCACTATTATTTCTCCAAGCTTCACCAGCTTTACTCCGCGTAGTACCAAATTTAAGTGCGCACACCCGCGCACCATAATTTTTCACACATTACTATATCTTCACCGCGTAGCGCCAAATTGAAGTGTGCACACCCACGCACCCTTATTTTTCGCACAGTACCAACTCTGCACTGCACAACGCCAAATTTAAGTGCACACACCCTCGCACACTTATTTTTCGCACATTACCAACTCTGCACCACACAGTTCCAAATTTAAGTGCACGCACCCATGCACCATTATTTTTCATGACTTATCATCTCTACACCGTGCAATGCTCAATTTGAGTGCACATGTTTTTGCACCTCTATTTTTCTGCGTATCAATTCTTCATTAATTCTGCTGTAGGAATTAGGGATTTTGCCCAATTTTCCCCCAATTTCCACCATGGACATTCTGCAACCATGAAATTTGTTCAATTTCACTCTAGTAAACATAAATTCAACCTATGCAACTACAAATAGTCTTTGGTTGACAATATGGGTACGATTTTTTCCAAATTCATTCACATATTGAGATTATTCAACCAAACTCGCTCAATATGTCATGGTTTCCTTGTAACTTCTAATTCAACCAATTCTGGGTCTGAATTTTCTAGGACAGATATTGAATTAAGAATGTCTCGTCACTTGGCCAAATTTCCCAAATTCCCATGAATTTAACAACATAAATTGGGGCTTTTTCCCAATTCCACTCAATTGCTTCTGATTTTTTCCCTGGACACGCTATAACTTGAAATTTTTCCACTCTTAAATCAATTCTCTGTGAATTTTTTCTTCAACATTATTCCAACTCAGCCTATCTAGGATCAGTGTTGAAAATTAGGCTCTGATACCACATTGTAGCATCCCCAACAACCAACTAGGTTATGCCAACAAAAAATTCAAACTTTGATACCAAATTAAAACATACAAATACTCTACACATACACATATTCATACAGAATAACAATAGGAATACACATGTAGCATACACAGGAAAAAACCATAAAAATAAATGCATAAATAATAATGCATCACATAATTTAATACACAATTGACACTTATCTTTGATAAAAAAGATCACCAATTGCATGCAAACCTTCCACGTTCCTCCCAACGTTATACCACATTGCTCATAACTCTCAGTAGTGGGTCACCCCTGAGTTGGGGCTAAACTCCACCCAGGTAAAGGAATTCCTAACCAGTCTAATGTATCTCGGACAACATGAAAACTCAGTCACATGTGCCAACTCGAACTAACAGCCTGCAGTCCCTCATTCCCCACATGCCTATCCCACCCCAAGAAGTGTGCCCCTTCTCTTGTCAACAGTCCCTTGGCTGCCTCACTTCCTTTATGGCCTTCGACAATAGGTCAGACAGGAAGTCTCAGAGCCCTATAGTTGTAGTTTGGAACCTTCGAGAAATAAATTCCCAGGAATTATCTCACCTAGAGAAAATTTCTCATGGACCTGAAAACCCACCTCTTCAATATCCCATGGGCCTGACAACCTTCCTCTTCAATATCCCCATGGGCCTGACAACCCGCTTCTTTTGTTTATATCCTAAGATAACCAAGGTATAGGTACAAGAATAGGTACAGTGACAGCAAGGTACAAATGACCACTGAGTGAGTGAGAGAAGGAATCATGAGGGAATGATGGAAAATGAACTAAGTCCAAACTATATGTATGAATGTTGCCAACTTGACACTTGTCATGTTGAGAACTACCTTGGGCCCACTTGTCCCTATCCTTAGAACTTAGGATAAAATAATTATCCATACTTTATACTTTAAGGAATATTAATATAATATCCCTTTGGGCTTAAGCTCCCTATCTTATCCCCTTATCCTTAACTTTTATCCCTCTTTCTCTATCTAGTATATTTTATCCCCCCATACTCTAATACATGGTTGGTATGTAGCATTGATGTGTTTTCACTAATATTTACATGTGATTACATATTACAATGATTTCTCACTGGCCATTTAACATATGGCTCTCCAGCCTAATAACCACACAGGCACTTCAACTTCAATAAATATGCAATCATAAATAACTCAACTCTATGCACTTTCAAGTCACTACCGTGCACTTACCCAAGTGCGCACAACATTATGACTTGTGCACCCCTATCTTGATAATGAATCTTCGTGCACTTACCCAAGTGCGCGCAACACCAAAACCAAGTGCCAATGACTCACCAGCCTATAAGAATATTTACATTTAAAATTATATGTATAATTTGGGTCCGGCCTAGGGGTATTACATATTCCATCAACATGTATAGACCTATACCATATCATCAATGAATTCTCTCAAATAACCAATGCATTCCCCTCATGCATATGACACCATACATAAAGGGTATCCCTCAACGATGAACAACCATCTCAAAGATATGAATCAAAACAACCATATCATAGACTAAACTAGATACAAGAGTGGTCCTCACTCAACCATGTAGGAAATTTGTACCATAACCATGTGTCAATACCAAAAATGCCAAATATGCCTCAAGCATACACCATGTCATAACCAAACATTACCTTCAAAACAAGTAGACAAACATACCAGTGCTTCTATGGTTGACCTGATACACTGAAATGTTGACCTAGAAGTTATCTTCTGACCTCAAGAACCTGGAATAATCATTTCCCCCAAACTTGTCTTGTCCTCGTGGGACTAAGACATCCTTTCTTGTGGAGCCTCGCGTGATAGGTATACTGCAACCCACGAGGATGCCTTGCAGGACACTAGTAATCTAACCCACAGGGATCAATAAAACTAGGGTTTCCTCAGAGATTCTCATTGACCACTACAATGTTGAAACTCACGTACTCCTCAGTCTTCACTACCTTAGATTTTATTGTTGCAAACTTAGCCAAAATATCACAAGTTCACTAGAAGATATTCAATAGAATAAGTGAGTGAATGTATTTGTGAATGACTCTTTGAGGTGTATTTATACTTTTTTTGGGTAGCCTCTTTCCTTAAATTTAGGGGCTTCTTAATTTTTTTGTTACAACCACTTTACCCTTTCATTAAATACTTGTAACAAACTAGGGGCTTCTTGACCATTCTTCAAGGCTTCTAACTTCCCAAGGCCATAACTCCTCAACCATGAGGAACTACGTGGCATACCACCTATGACCAAAAATGGCATGCTGAGGAATATCCATCCATGAGTGAGTACCTTCATTTACGTTGTCCTTCATGACCTAATTCCATGATCAACTACATGATCCTTAACCATACTTAGTGGTTTCTTATAGAATTTTTCAAAGTGTCTTCCTGTGAGGGCCATGATTAGAGCTACGCCATAAGGGGACCACTTTGGTGAATTTTCCAAATACACCCATCACATCAGTTGACATCAATCCACTACTTATTGACATCAATGAAAACTAACTATCCAACATAAAGAACTTTTTATCACTTCTAAAATTCATTAACTGTGTAGAAATTTCATTAGATATGATCTTTTCCCAATCGAAAACGACATTCTCATGAACTATAAAATGTAAAATATATAGGGCTAGTCAGGGAATAGTTGTTGTAGAATCCTAACCAGTAACTCTAGTAAATAACCAAGTAATTTATCGATAAGGGTCCTTTAAAGAACTAACCTGGATTCCAGATAGGTCGTTCATCATTACAGTAGGGTCTTGTAAGTATTCTTGTAGAAGCTCAATTCCATTATTTTTCCCTCTAAGAAAATTTTTGGCCTCTTCTCCTTTGTATGTTAAGTTCGGATCTGGTAATTTTAACATATTTTTTAAACTGAAGGTGCTAATGAAACAAGGGAGTCTCTTTGTACTGGAATGGTTCTTCTATTCTAGATGACTTTATCAATACACTAGGTGACAATATCTTTTCACTTGAAAACCTTAGGGACATAACCAATGGGACTTATTCTTGATGTCCAAACCTTATTATTATATTTATTTGGTAACATTAAATAATACCAATATGACCTCGACCAATGGTAATTGTGATCTTCTCTGGCGAATAGATTCAAAGTATCCTCGCAGAAATGTTGTTTTGTATCATCCATCTTCAATAGGTTGATAGACTTCTTTGTAATACCACTTAGAATAGTGAAATAATCTTTACGTTAAATCCTTTATGAGAGCATTAACCTAAAATAAATGTTATTTTCCTTGATAGAAAAATCATTAATAACAACCTTTTCATAATTCAATTTAGCAATTGAGTTCGTAGAATTAACATTTAATATGACTCAAGAATTGTGAAAGAGAAAGTACATGTCATGGCGGGGTGGAGGAGTGGAAGATTTCAAATGAGAGTGTGAGTCCACAAGTCCAATATGATAATAAAAATAGCTAAGTATTGGTTCTTGTTGAATGCACTTGTGAAGACAGGAAGATACAAAAGAGAAGAAATTGTGAGTCCGTGAGTGAAAAATAAACTAAGTGTTGAGAAGAGGTTTGAGGAATAAAGGATATAGATTGTGAATCCACACGTCCGTCAGCCCGCAAATATAAAAAAATGACCAAAGTATGGTGAAAGGTGTAGGTCATGGAGAGGAGACATGATAATGAAATTTTATGGGAAGGGAACATACTTAGAATAATGATAATAATTAAAAAAAAGTGTAGAATAATGAAAAATAAGGAAGGACTTATGAAGTTAAACAACTGGCTTCAACTGGTGATAACCCCCTATGGGTTATCAAAAATACAGAATCTCAAGACCAGATGTCTTATTAGTTGGGTGATGGAGTCTAGGAGGTGAGAATATATAAAACAAAGAAAACAAACTGTGTACAAGCGAGAAGAAAAAATTCAAGCAAAGAAACTCTTCAAATTCTTCCTATTGATAGGGAGCATTAAAACTTTTCCCTTCATATCCTTGAGCATGTACAAGTTTAAGCTTAAAATATTTTCAATGAGATAAGGAATGATCCAGAGTGCTTAGAACTTTGTATTCATTGAGGGCTTTTCTTTTTCTTTGTTCCATAGTAATACTAGTTCACCTTTTTGAAAATTCTTTATTGTTGCACTTTGATCAAAATACTTCTTAACATTTTGTTGTCTCTAACGATTTTTCTTTAATGCTTCCGTTCCCTCTCCTTCTAGTTTTAACAACTGATTCAATCTATTTTTTAGAGGAGGAGTATCTTTTGTATCTTCCATATTTACTGCATAAGTCATAACATTCAATTCAAGACTAAGTGGCATTTTCACTTATTTTCCATACACCAGAGTATAAGGGGATATTTTAGTGCTATACTTTGGTGTCATCCTACTTTCCCACAAAGAATCTATGAATTTTAAATTCTAGTTCTTTTGATTTTGATCAATTGTCTTCTTTAGAATTTGAATCAATGTTTTGCTTGTTGATTCAACAAGTCCATTTCCTTGAGGGTAGTAATTTGATGCTTTCCCATAACAATACCATATTCCCCACAAAAATTAGTAAAATTTGATCCAATGAATATTGACCCATTATCAGTGATGAAATTTTTCGGCACCCCAAACCTTGATAAAATATTATCTTTAAGAAATTTTACCAATTCATCAGAATCAACCCTTTTTAATGCCATTTATTCCTGCCATTCTGTAAAATAATCTGTAGCAGTAAGAATGTATACATGTCCCTTACTTGATTTCAGGTTTATTGGCCCAATGCCATCTAGTCCCCATTGTGAAAATGGTTCTTCAACCAATATAGGTTTCAAAGGCATTGCAAACCTCTTCATATTTCCTTAGAATTGTTTACAGGAAAGTCATTTCCTTAACATTGCATATGAATCATTAAAAATTGATGGCCAATAATACCTTGTTCTTATTATTTGTGGGCAGTATTGGTTGGTGCAAAATTTCCTCCACATATACCTTCATGAAATTATTTTATCAGTTCTTGAGCCTTCATTTCATCTACACGCCTCAATAACATACCATCATAGTTTATTCTGAATAATATCTCTTTCAGAGCTCTTATTTCTTTGGGAGTCATACTGATTGGGAACTGTCCAGATCTTAGATAAAAAAAAATGATGTCTTTGTACCATTCAGTATTCAACATAGATTTTCCAATTGAAGTTGAGACTACAACATTCAAAGAATCATTATTTGTAATGAGCTTGCACAATCCTTTTCCTTTAACTCGATTTAAAGGTTTGATCTCGATATCATACTCTTGAATCTTCGTCAGCCAATTTTCCGACTTTCCCTCTCTCAACTGTTGATTTAGGAGAATATTTTCTGGAGAAGATGGAACATATGCTATAACATGGGAATTTAAAATATAAGTCTGAAAATGTGCTACTGCCTTAACAAGAGAGAGTGTTTTTTTCTCCAATTCTAAATATTTTATCTCATAATCATGAAGGATTTTACTGATGAATCTTATTGGTAATTCTTCCCCTTTAGAATTTCTTTATGTAAGAATTGAAGCCATGACTCCTTCTACAGAAAAAGAATATAAAATAGAATATCTTTTAAAATTTGGACTGATAAGCACATGCACTGTGGTGATTTCTCATTTAATGTTGTTAAATTCATTCTCATTATTTGAAGTCCATTCAAATCTATGATCTTTTTTCAGCAATAAATTGATCGTCTTGACAATGCTTGCATAATTAAGGACAAATCTTCTCAAAAAGTTTATCTTTTTGAAAAATTATTGCACCCCTTTCTTTGAAGATGGATGATTCAATTTGTTAATGGCTCTTATTCTTTCAAGATTGATGTAGATTCATTCTTTAGTGACTATATGCCCCAACAACTTTCCTTCATATACAACAAATAAACATTTCTTTGGATTAAGAGAGATCCCGTATAATCTGTATTTTTCAAAAACTTGCCTCAAATGATGGATGTGTTCTTCCATTGTATTGAAATGGATGGTAAGATCATCTTGATAATCATCCATAAAATTCCTTATCAAATCTTTTAATGCATGATCCATGGCCCCTTGAAAAGTAGCTCCAACATTCTTTAAACCAAAGGGCATGCAAGAATAAGCATATGTCTCCCAAGGTGTTAGAAAAGAAGTATTGTGCATGTCTTCCTCTGCGACCAATACTCTATTGTATATGGAAAACCCATATAACATGGTCATACAAGTTGATTCAGTAACTTGTTGAAGAAAAAATTTCATGTTAGGCAGAGGATAATTGTCTATGATGCTTTCTTTATTCAAATCTCTAAAATCAATGCACATTCGAATTTATCGAGTATTTTTCCTCACCACTATTGGATTTGAGAGACAATTTGAATGTCTAATGGGATATATAATTCCATCATTTTTTAATTTCTCCAAGCCCACTTTTACCAATGGCTTCAATATGGGACACTTCATTCCAATTTTCTTCTGTAAAAGGTTTTTCCCCTTCTCTCAATGGTATGATATGTTGGAATAAGGATTTGTTATATTATTTGAGATCATCATAACTCCATGAAAATACATCATAATAATATTTGAATAAGGTAGTATATTGGTCATTCTCCTCTGATGTGCAATCAATCCCAAGATTCACATATTTTGGGGAATCCCCAGTTCCAATATTTATTTTATTTGTTTCTTGTACCTTTAGAACTAATACTTCTTCTTTGATATTCTTTGCTTGATCATCTCTTTTAAAAAGAGATTATGATTTTACATAGTCTTTTGAAATAGGGGTAGCACTATTATCATTCTCTTTGTAATCATTTTCAATGGCCAAGAAATCATTCAATTCTTCATCATTTTAAAATACCTGAAGGTATTCTTAATTATCAGGCACCGAAGGTCTGAAAATTCTTTTAACTTGAAATGAAATTTTTCTTTGAATATCCTTGGGATTAGATAATGAAGCTGCAAGTGACAAAGGAATATGACTTTTGATTTTTCTCTTTGGAGACAAAATATATATTGAATGAGCAAAAATCCTCCATCAATTCATTTACTCTATTGACATACATCTTGAGTTTTTCTTTCTTGATCTTATATCTTTGAATGACTTGATTTATAACCAATTCAGAATCACCAGTTATAATCAAATGTTCAATGTTCACTTCCAATGATAGAATCATCCCTTGAATTAGTTATTCTTTCTCTGCTTCATTGTTGGTACATGGAAATTCAAATCTGATAGCATGTGGATATATGACTTTATTTGGACTTTTAAGTACAATTCCAACCCCACTCCCTAATTTTGAGCATGCACCATTGAATGACATTCTCTAGAATTCAGTAAAAGAATTATCTTCTTGTTTCAAAAATTTTGTCTTCTCCAAATCAAGTATAACATAATTTCCAATACCTGTGTCTATATAATCTTGCATCATTTCATTCTCTTTCTTTTTAGATGAAATTTTTTTCAAGGCTCATGAGGAAATTTCAACATCGTCCCATCTTTGTTTAGCATCATCATGAAGCTACCATCATTCATTATGTAACCACCGATCATTGAATACCAATCTCTTATAAGGACTACCCCATATGCTAGGGTAACATCAACCACTACGATAGTGAAAATAGTGATAATAGGGGGAGCAACAGTAATCCAAGAATAGAAATCCTTGATCTCTCCATATGATGGTACCTTTCTAGAATCAATTGCATAAATAATTTCACTTGTTTCATAATATTTGGTACAACTCATACTGTGTTGAGGGTTCGAAATTCCCTCTAAGTCAACAACAAGAATCACGCCCAGAGGCGAGGCCCAATTAGACTCTTTCCTTTTTGGAATGACGTGATTCTCCAGATGGATGATCCATCAAGTTTTGATGGTATTTAATATGTTATCGAATGTGTCTTTATAGAATGTTTTATGTTTCTTTATAAGTTCATTTATTAAGTGGTCAATGACTGAATTCTTAAGAATTTTGGTTTTAGGCTAACCTCTTACCAACAACATGTACATGACACCGCTCTTAAACCAATATCAAACAATAATATTTCATTATTGATTAACCAACAAACATCACCTAAGAAAAGGAAGACATATGCAGAAATGAAAAATAACCGAAAATAATTCTAGTTACTATATAACACAAATTTCATAACACCATCATATTCATGCTAATGTATATTTAGTGACTGTAATGTTTCAAGATAACTTAAACACAATTAATGTCTTACTAAATTTCTTGTAGCAGACAACAACAAAGCAGAACAATCCACAAATTATGTTACTTCACAAGATTTGGAAAAACCCGTCTTCAGCTCTACATGAGCTTCTGAATTAGACTTCAAAATAATTATTTGTCTGATATTTTCCCCTATTACAAAAACCGACGACCCCACAAAATGAGGTCGACCTCTTTTTTTATACAAAAACACATGAAAAAAATTGCAACAATGTTCGTTTAACTAAGGAAAACATAAATATAAAGTGGTTCATGTTCACATGAAAACCATCATTGAGCTCCAATTATCTCATAAGATTTTCCTTGTCATAATCAGACCACTGGGAGAAAATATCTTCACATGTATGAAGGTACATAAATCGATGTTGATCCATCAACATACTGAGCTCATCCTTCATTTCCATGACCCAGTTTATGAATTGAAATATCTCAAAGCTTAGTTTCCATATATCCCGCACTACTCCTATCGGCCTATAGGTGAGTCTCTTCAATTTTCTCTTTTCAAGCACTTGGATCTCCAAAATATTCACTCCAAATTTTTCATCTAACTCTCTGAACTATTGGACTATAATGTGAAAATCGACGAAGTCATCAGGAGCATCGAATTGTGGCGGTTGGAGGTATATCATTCTTTGGTTTATGTTTTTCCAATTTTTGAGACACTCCTCCCATCTCTCCTGCATTTTTTTTTTGTGGTTCAACTACCAATTGTACCCAATATTTTGTTGCTACCTTGATCTTGACTAAGATCTCTTCTGCAAGCATTCTAATGCCATGTTATTCTTCCTCTCGGCCCTTTTGGATCTCTGATATACTCGATTTGTTCCATTACTTGATGAGACTTATCTGACCATCTCATCATTTCTTTATGGCATACGAGTTCTAGCAAATTATCCTCTTGGTAACTTGCGATCCTAGTCATAAAAACCTCACTATATGATTTGAACTGAGTATTAATCTCCTCAAATTAAGTCTCATGAACCTAACCACCTAGGTAGTGTTATGATAGTATTTCACCTGATGTCTGAGATGCACCAACTCTTATCTAATAGAATCAACTTCTCATTCATCCTCTCTTTCCCTATATATAGTGGCACCACATATAGTCATACTTTCCCCCAATAACTCACTTACCCTAGATTGTCCTGTGTCCAACAGGGTTCTTCCATGGTGATCATTATCATATTGTCCAAGGTAATTCTTCTCTTTTTTCCAATTATTTTCAAAACCAATTGTTTTTTTCTATCATAAGTGATGGCTTGGAAATTGAATAATTCATCCACCGGCTCTGGGATTGGTTGGTCCCCCCATGAGAGGGAATTTCCTAAACTGCCTAGTGTATGAAAATGCTTGAGTACCATTTCTTTTCCTTTGGTGACTTTAGGATTCTCATGATTGGTTCCTTAAACTTGTTATTGAGCCATTTGAGACTTCCCAGTATCTCCTATTGACCCCACCTCTATCTTAACAGACAAATCTTTGATTTTCTCTTTACTTGGGGCATTTCCCATGATCTCTACAACTACGTTTTTGGTTGGGATTGATGAACCTAGGAGTGTGGAATGTGTTGCAGGTCCCGTAGTGATTTCCTCAAGCTATTTATTACCTTTGGGCCAAACACTCTCATCTCTTTTGGTGGTGTCACCTCCCGATGAATCTTCAACATCTATGTTTCCTTGATCTTTTCCTTTCACTGGTGCATCACTTCTCCCGATGGTAGCTTCATTACCATTCTCATTTTTATCTCTTGGTTTTTCATTTCCTTTGATGTTGTTTCTCTCTTCATCCAGTGGCTATGGTGTTCATTTTTGGGTACTATGATCATCCTCAATTGTAATCATCTATGTTTCCTTTCCTAAATATTTTGGTCCCGGGGACATCATATCTAACACCTCTGTTACTTATTCATTCACAACAAGCACTGAAGTGTTTACCTCCGCATTGTCATTATATGTTGTGATCAAATCAACAATGATAGGAGCTACTTGTCCTAGGACTCCAGAAAAAATAGTTGGTTCAATTAGTGGTCCTCCTATCGATTTTCTTTCTGAAATATGTTTCAAAGTGTATTCCTCCATTGAGGTGTTCTCGGGGGTTTCCTGCTCTTCCTCTCCTTTGAGGGTGATTGTAGTTATTAACAAAAATGCAAATTCCATCATTATGATAGTTCCCCTTTGTAGTTGCATCATCCTTTCAGCTTCCTCTAAGATCATACATGCCTCTGATCTTTCCACTATCTATTCTATACCTTCTTGTTGAGATTGTGCCAATGCTACTTACCCGATTTTCTTCTCTATAAAGTCTAATTGTTCATTCCCATACAGGACCATGAACCTGACCATGTCAGGTTTCTCTTTCCTCTACAAAACATCCTCCCATTTTGTGGCATTCTCTGGGAATATTTCATCCTCAAAATCCTCATGTGGGTATGACCAATGAGATACCACCTGACTACCATGCTTAGCTACCATTTCCATATGGTTGTGTTTCATGTATCTCTCAGTTGTGAACCTATACTCTATCTAAATCTAAGCTTCTTTTATGTTATGTGTAGTGTCCTTTCTTGGATATTACTCTATCTAAATGGATATTAATATTGGGCACTGATATCTAGGTATCAATGCCCAATATTGGATATTACTTTCCTAGCTTCTTCAGAGAGTCTTGGGCAGTCTTGTTTAAAAATCAAAGAATATACTCGAGCTATGAAGCCATCGCAAATTAAAGATATTGATATTTGTACATGTTCTCCCACAGGATGTTGAAGTAAACATGTACATGCACTTTGGAAATATTCCAACTTAGGCTCGAACCTGGGAAAACATTCCTAGCATATATCATATCCAAGAGATAAGATTCCATGTAGAATGCAGGGGTTTCTCTGGGATTTGGGTTCTACACTTCCTCTATCTTGGTGCTCAATTTTTTCGATATAATAGATCCCTAGTTAAAAGTGCTTCCAGATGTAGAAACTGTATGAGCCAAAGGAATCCATGCTTCAGGGAACCTGGAGAAATCATTTTCTTCATATAAACGACATATTAAGGCCATCAGGAAAATCTAGGGTTATTGTAGGTTCGTTGTGTTGTACCAACCTAAGGCCCGATTAAAAACTTTATTGTCCTCCCTCCACCGGGATGCTTACAAGACCGGTATTATTGTACTCATAGAACACCACAAGAAAATCCTTGTTCAACCTGACCTAAGTTCCCTTGAGTTTATAATACGCGCTTACCTATGTTGGCAAGAATACACCTATACATTCTCTATATTTTTTATTTAACATGCATTTATCTACATTGGAATGATGAATGATCCATTCTAAGAGCTCAACACATGGAAAGACGGGTGTCTTGGCCACTACCACATACAACAAATACTGTATGATGTTATGGAAGAACCGGTCATCTAATTACCTTACCTCTGGGTCGTTGTGAGGCGTAAACTCTAGGAAATCTTCATATTGTATTTTTTTGTATAAATCAAGCCAGAAAGGTAGCATTATCTTGGATGTTGTGTTATTATTTGTATCTTTGAAGAGAGAAGGTGGGTTTGTTGGTTTCTTTTGTGACATTCTGATCATTGGCTCTGCTTTGGGGGAAAACTCCAACTTCTTAGCAGTTGAGGTGGATGCCTCTTCGATTTGCGCACTTCCTCCTTTCAGGGTCTTTGGTGACTACTGAATCGTTGGTCATATAGGAAGAATATTTCCTGCAAACATGAAACAGTTTAACTCAGTATTCTCTAAATCACGGAAACTCGGAGACAGTTAGGGTAAATACCTTACACACGATGATTTTCCTGATTTGAATACCTACCAGTCTGGAGCCTTGAGATAAAAACAACACAACTTGATTTGTAAGTGGTACTGGATCAATCGTGAGTTGTTAAGAAAAAAAAAATAGTTATGTGCAAGTTATGGAATAATGCAAATGTATTTGAATAGATAATAGTTAGTACTTTCACCTGAAATCATTACATTTGAGTACAGGGACTCTACTGTTGATTCTCATTAATTCCATATATCATCTGCGTAGGTTATCAGAGTAAAGTCTATGTGAGAATTGGTGGCATGAAGAGACATTGGAATGATTCATCGTGGATTTCAAACAATCATCAATTGGTGTGCATTTGAGATCGAGAATTGGGCACTTGAACTATTTTAGGCTTTCAAGATGAATTCGTGTCTAAATTCAATGGTCTGATAGAGATGAAAGTACAAATCTTTCACATGTGTGGTTGGATCAAGATATCAACGTGGAAAATATTGACCAACATGACACATAGGAATGTGTTTGAAATGAAGATCTAAATATGGATGGTTCTGATGAAATTGGAGATCTTCGACAAAACCCATCAGATGAATCATATTTCTTATTGGCAAGTATTGATTGGCCCTCAGGGGGTTGGAGGGCATACAATAGAGGATATGTTTTGGTTTCCTTCTTGATCGGTCTTTGTTGGTATCCATAGGAATTCGATGATAGCATCATTGTCAACATGTTATTCTATGTTCAACACTAGGTGTTGATTCCCGATGTTAATCAACGTCGACACTACCTCTCAGACTTAAAAAAGGGTGTTTTGTCAACTAACCTCATTGACGCCTGATGTCGATCAGCATTGACACTTTCATGAGAACATAGTACCCTAGTGCAACTGGTATCCTAAACAAATGACACCCAATGTTGATCGGCGTCGGCATTCTCAAGATTGTGCCACACTATTGACACATAGATTGAATTGACCGACACCCGACATTGATCAGCATCGACATTTTAGAGTAGCAGTCATAAGGTATCGGGGAACTTTACCTTTAGCAATGACTTTCTAGATTTATATATGCAACTCAAACCGTATGAATAATGAAGAATCTTAATAAAAATAGTAAAGATGGAACTTATTTACAATCAATGGAAACAAATTCAAATGAAAAAAAGAAAAGTGGTACCCAAAAATTTGAATATTTTAAGAGTGTGTTGAGTGCTCGATTAAGCGAGTGCTTCCATTACTGCAAGGGGAATGATATTATTCGTCACTCTGGAATATATCAAACAATTTTGAAGAAAAACATCATGATTTTAAATTGAGATATAAAAGGGAGGAACTTTGCCTCTCAACTTGACAACTGATATGGTCTGATTCTACCTTGGATTTGTAATAATAGCTTCCATTCTTCAGCTTGGTTCATCTAAATTTTTGAGAATAGTTTCTCTCTGCCACATAATTTTTACCACTTCCATGAAGGGTAAGGTGATTCTCAAATTACTAAGATCATCTACTACATTATATATCATCTGAGGAGTATTTAAAAAAAATTGTTGCTCACTTGATTTATTCTTCTCTTTATCTTTTTCTATATTTTCCTTTGGTTTGGATTTATTTGATTGTGTATGTGTTTGAACAACATTGTCTTGTGAGATATTATTTCCTTCATTTTCCTAAAATATGTACATGGATGAATTGCATACATCCGTTTGTACAGAGTCAATGATTTATTCTTAAATATAGTCCACCTCTTTCCCAATAACTTGTTCATCATAAGCTTCTTCAAGTATTACTACATTGGGATTAGGTGCCCTTGGGATTCTCTATCTTTGTTGATCATTGGTATTCTCAATTCTCATCCTCTATTCTTGATCAGTATTTCTTCTTTTCTCTCGAACTGACATCCTTGAATCAGACATGAAATTTTCATTTCTTCTCAATCTAGTTATTTCATTTTGCATTTGCCTGATAGTTCTATTCATTTGTGCAATCTCCATCTTCTGCTTTGTCTCTTGTGCTACAACAGGATCAATTTTTACATTTGGTAAAGACCCTTTAAAAACACCTCCTCCAACCCCTTGAATTTCGAGAGGACGTGTTTTTTTATCCTCGTTATTCTTTGAGATTGATGCCCCTTGATCAGAAATGGCCAAATTATATATTTTTCTTTGTACTTTTCCAAGAATAATATCAAGGTCAGCTCATTTTTCAAACATAATTTCTTCCATATTTGTGGCTTTACCTATTGATTCATTTAGGCTTTCAACTTGAGAAGCTATAATAGAAAACTTTACATTGGTAGGAATGGCATTCTTATAACAACCGAGTACTACCAGAGAATTTGGCCTTTTCTATTCTAGTATTTTTTTCAACGTTTTATTGAATCTCAAATTAAAATCATGAATTATTTCATTTTTCTCAGACAAATTTGAGTAAATTAAGTGAGAAGAGTATGGTAAGAAACTAGAGGAGTGAACATACTCAAAAACATTGTTTCAAGATCATCAAATGACCCAATCGGGCTTGTAGGAAATGATGTGTACCATTCATAATCTTGACCGACCAATGTTTGGAGAAATAATCTTACCATCACATCGTCATCTTCAATAAGATGGAAATCAGAAACATACAAGAATAAATCTACATGTATTTTTGGATCAATCGTTCCATCCCCTGATAATTTCTTCAATGTCCCATTTGGAAGAATAACGAGCTCATGTTGTTCTCCCTAGAGGTTTAGAGGAGAATATATTATCCTTCTTCTAGGGATTCTATATCTTTCTTTGTGTCTTTCTTCGCTTCTTTCTTCACGTCTTTCCTCGTGTCTCTCTTCACGTCTTTCTTCCCTATCACCCATTCTTGAATATATCTTCTTTATTTCAAAAATATGCTCTTCAATTTATAGAACTTGTAGTTGCCTACTCTTACTTCTAGTTATTGTTCCTTTATACTCATCTAGCTTCAATTTCTATTTTGTGCTTGAGCTATTCAAATCTGTGTCTCATATCTTCTTTGTCTTCTGAGGATTTTTCGTTCTTCTTATTGAACAAGAATTTTCCAAGATATCTCTAATTGTTCTCGACTTTGGGTTGTTTTTATTGCAATATTATATAATTGATGCAGAATACTTCTCTGGTTTTCCAATCCAATTTATATTTGGGGCTGGTCAGGTTAAGGCAAAGTCGTGAAAATTTTTGGTCTAAACCAATCTTTAAAATTATTCCCGGTATGGTCGCCAAAAATGTTGGTGTTTGAATCTGTCAGGACTGAAATGGAAACCTCGTGAGGATATGAATCCCCCTAGATTTTTAAAGAGGTGGTACTCCTCTTTGGCATATGATTTTCTTTGAACATTTTATTTCAAAAATAATATGGGATACTGTCAAATGACCAAATCCAAAATATGTATGGCTCAATAAAATGAAAATTACTCTCTCTCTCTCTCTCTCTCTCTCTCTCTCTCTCTCTCTCTCTCTCTCTCTCTCTCTCTCTCTCTCTCTCTCTCTATATATATATATATATATATATATATATATATATATAGAGAGAGAGAGAGAGAGAGAGAGAGAGAGAGAATTCTTGAGAAGTGGACCAGGAACCTCAAACACCACACAATATAGAAAATGATAAAATCCTCACATCCATCACAGTTTAATGAAAATTCGAATCACATTCAAATAAAAATGTAATGGTCTGATGGCATAAGAGAACTTTGAAAGAGTAATTGTTGGGTATGCATTATATTCTTTGGGTATGTGTTATATTCTTTGGGCAGTGCCCCTAAGAAAAAAAAATTGCTTCGGGAAACATGTCACATATTTAGGTGGGTTTTTGGCACATGGTTTCTTTGTCGATGGTTTTCTATTTCCAGTTAAGGAATTAGGGTTGTTGACTAATCCAAGTCATTGAGTTAGGGTTTTGGATTTTGCTAGATCCTATATGTATATTGTATTGTAAACAATGTATAACTATCAATGAATATAGAATATCCTGGTTTTCCTGGTTTGCGTTTCCAGGGAAAAAATCTCTGTGTAATGTTTGTATTTTCCATTGTATCTTTTTTGTTCCTTTACTGAAAATTTGTTCGCAATAAATATTGTACAAGGTTAAAATCTACAGTAATATTTATTAAGATAAAAAAAAATTGACAGTTCGACTTCAAATATCTTATACTCAAAACTCAGAGTTATAAAATGCAATCAAAACCAATACCGACATAGTTCTCTAGAATTTCTCAAAAATCATAATGTTTGTTAAAATAATTGAAATTTAAAGGCGTCTGTCCCTTAATGAACTGGGATTGGGGTTCTTATGGACCATGAAAATATTTACAATAAATATTATGCATAGAAGAGCATGGATTGAAGCATGAACAATAGGATCTGAAAAGAAGACAAAGAAAAATTTATCAAAATTCAGTTATAATTTTCCAATAAAAAATAAATATAACTGTATGAAATCCGATAAGGAAGAAGATATGTAATCAGTATGGGCTTATTTTGATGGAATGTCTCTATTTCATTTGCTTGTTGATGCACCCTTTATATCTTTTCTCATTGCAGATATGTGGTCGGTTGTAACTGCTTCCGTTGGAAATTCGGAAAACTTGATTATAGACTTGTTTAACAATTCTTGAATAAATTCTCTTAAGGGGGAAATTGTCACTTCTTTATTCACTTTGATATTTAACAATTCAATTTCAATTTCTCTATGGTCAATAAATAATTTTTGCAATATAGTTTCAATGTCCTCATTTTTATTTGTGTGTTCGACAAGCCAACTATCAATGTCATCATAAGTATACTCAACCATACTATCAAATTTTTCGACTTATGATTTCTTCATATTTTCGACTTGCTCTTCAAATTTCTCCCTAGTCATGAGCATTGAATTTGATATTAAGTTTGGATATGAAACTTCAATAGTGGTGCCCGCAATATCCAAACCAATAATCTTTGAGTATGCCTCAATCTTTTTCCATGATAGTTCTTTTAATTGATTTAACAACCCCTTTAATGTATTAATCCTTTCAATCCAACATGCCTTTAATTGTTTCATATGGCTCTGGGAGTGAAAATATTATTGTTTTCTTATATGATCTGTCATTGCCGAGACTTTTGATATAAATATAGCAACTCCATCTGTGAAGAATCCTTCATCATTCTTCAAATCTACATTTAAATATTCTTTAGTGTTTTGAATTATGATCCCAGGAGAGGAAACATTTTTTGATAATTACCATAAATCTAAAACAAGAAAAATTATTTTCTTTATATTCTCTTCAACAAAGCATCGAGTATCAATGATTAAGCTTGAAATTCCTTTTACTCTCAAATTTTATTTTGGAGTTCCTTGAAGATTTTTTTCAAGTTGTATCATGGCGACTGGGGTAGCCAATATAGGTGGGGGCATGAGAGTTTCTTCCAATTCCTTGAATCTCTCCTTAAGTATGATATTTTCCTCTTCAATATTAATTATTGAAATATCCAATGCATCCCCTGTGACTTTATGAATTGAACATAATTTTGACAGCAATATGCTTTTAGTATCAATGGTGGACCCTGACTTTCCCTTTTTATTCTTCAGGGTTCTTTCAAAAATCAATTTCTTTGAATATATATCAAATAAAACATTATGCACAGAGAAGGTTTCTTTGTCAGAGAAGACTTCATCTTGAACATCCAATGCGACAGATTGTACATTTTCTTGGGCGCATTCTTCATCATCTATAAACTGAATATTTTCAATATCAACATCCAAATCCATATCATCAAGCAAAATATCATTTTTAGGTGTGTTTTGTTCTTCTCCTTGTTGTTGATAATTAACCCTTTTCCTTTTCACTTTTAATTTATGGGGGCTTTCTATACTTCCTTCAAGGGGATTTCTTTCTCCATCATCACCTAAATTATTACTTGAGATTTTTCTTTGTTGGGTCGTTGCAGACTGAGAATTTATTTTAGGAAAATGAATTTTGTGAGAAAAAATGGGTGGTTGAGCATTTATTTCACTTGAGGGTTTCTCTCTTTACTTATGACCTTCAGTAGTACTCACAATTGTCTCTATATTGCTAGAATTTTTATCAACACCTTGAACAGAGGGTCATGACTATCACCCTCTTCCTCTCTAAATATTGTTAGAAAAACAGGACCGTGGAGCAATAAAATAAAACAAATGCGGAAACAAAACACAGAAGATACACAATACAAGAGAGACACAGATTTACGTGGTTCACCCAGTGTGGGCTATGTCCACCAGATAAATTGCCAGGTCCTTCCTTTATTATTATCCATCAAATGAAGGGATACAACCTACAGCAAAATTCGTTGTAACTTCCTCTTCTTTCTCTCACAGTCTCCTCTCTCAGAATACAATATTTGTCGTCAACCATAGCCGCAATACATTTCCCTCATAAAAGAGTGTTGCATTCTAGGCCAAAAAACCCTAACATAATCTCTACTGTTAGATCTGCGACCTTATAATGAATGGTCCAGATTTACAATGAAATTACAATATACATTTACAAGGCAATTTTTCCTTTGGGGCCTTCGCCCCCGAACCCCCACTTGCCCCCAGACCCCCCAGCCGGGGGGATATCCCCCCGGACCCCGCAAAGGGGGTACCCCCCCTCTACACTCCCTCGCGTGGAAGAGTGTACATACTTCTGGGGTGTAAATACTTCATGGGGTATAAACACGGTTGAAAGCAAGGACCTCTAAATCAGGAAGATAATCAGGCTCCACAACCAACAAATATGAGTGTATTGATGAATGTGGGGATGAGCCCAAATGATATCATGTGATTATAAAAAATATGCTTAGTTTCAAACCCTTTGATTTCTTCTGCAAACTTAAAATTAAACTGGTCAAAGTAAGAGGCATATTCATTAATTTTGGAAATTCCTCTCAGGAGAATTTCACCAACTTTCCAAGGAAGAGGAATAAACTGGTTTTTTCTTTTTTCATATAAAACATGAAACCAGAACTTATACTTCCTCACCACCTCTATGGTAAATAACTTGTTTCACACATAATAAGGGGCAAATATAGGCTTTTCATGAGAACAAAAAATCCTGATAATGTTTTAATTATCCATTTTCTCTAGAATTCCCTTTGAATTTAGAAAGGTTGATGCTTCCAATGAAATCATGGAAGTATCTTATCCAAAGAGTAATTTATTAAATTCGGACACCAAATCATTGTAAACTTCATAAAAATAATGGATAACTTTCTGTCTCCAGAGAGATTGATAACACAGTCATGGGGTCAATTTTCAAGTTTACCCTTTTTCCAACACTCAAACCTTTAAAAATATGACAATGTGTGATAGAAAATATTAGATAAGATTCCATATAGAAATTTTTCTCACTTATGAAATTTATTAACTGTGTGGAAATTTCATTAGATATGATCTTTTTCCAATCGAAAATGGCATTGTGATGAACTGTAAAATGTAAAATATATAGGGCAAGCCGAGGAATAGTTGTTGTAGAATCCTTACCAATAACTCTAGTAAATAACCAAACAATTTCTCAATAAGGGTCCTTTAATGAACTAACCTGGATTCTGGATAGGCATTTAGACATTGCAGTAGGGTCTTGTAAGTATTCCTGCAAAAGCTCAATTCCATTATTTTTCCCTCTGAGAAAATTTCTAGCCTCTTCTCCTTTGTATGTTAAGTTCGGCTCTGTTATTTTTAACATTTTTTTGAAAATTGAAGGTGCCAATGAAACAGGGGAGTCACTTTTGTAGTGGAATGGTTCTTCTATTCTGGATGAATTTATCAATATATGATCCAGGTGGATATCGGGGGCCACCCACATTTTCCAAATGGCTCAAAACAGTTTTCTGACCATTTTGGCAATTTACTATTTTTAGCAGGTTTTAACTTCCGGGGCCATTTTGAGGGCCTAAATGAAGTTTTTTTGAGATCGAGGTTCTCAATGATATCCAAAGGCATATTGAGGCCCCAAAATGAATCTCCTCGACGATACCTTTCCAACGAGCTATCACACGCCTAAAACGGAGATCGTATGCAAAAGTTACGACCCCGGGAAGTTGA
>ML809046.1:79465-96427 GCA_009831015.1 Picea engelmannii
CTTCCTACAAATCTAGGATTGGATATAGGAGATCTAGATTTGGACCTAGAGGATCAGGAACTAGCAGGTATAGATTTGGCACATATGTAACAAGCTTACCACAAGAAGCAATTGTACACCATACCAACGGATCAACTACGCAAAGTACGCAAAGTCTTCCTCAACTCCTTGACAGGAGGATCAGCCCGAGCCAACTCAAATATAGGAATCCAAAAAGGCACCTCGAAGGAACAACGCAAACCCACAAAATATGAGAAAAAGAGAGGCCAAAAACCAAAACACCAACTCATTCCATATGTCAGTAACTTTCTCGTCAACTCAGGTCAAATACATCTGATCTCGGATAGTTTCCCTCCCCTCCAACCCCCATCATCCTCATGAAGATACTATCCTGGAATATAAGGGGTCTTAACGCTAAAAGAAAAAAAGGTTTTCTCAAAGAAAGAATCAAGAAGGAACAGGCAAACATACTTCTCTTACAGGAAACAAAGTGCATAGGAGAGGAAGCTTCATCCACTCTACAAAAATTTTGGATGCAAGCCCAGCAAGTGGGAGTGGACGCCAGAGGGACAGCAGGTGGCTTAGCGATGCTATGGAATCCAAACACAGTTTTATTGGATGGTTTCTTCACCTCTAAATGGACCATCATAGCCTCCTTTCACCTCATTAGCCGAAACAAACAAGGCTACATCACAAACATCTATGGATCTCCTCGACCGGGAGACAAGGAATCCTTCCTTCACCACTTGGACTGGATAGCCAACCACATTGGATCCCAACGATGGATCCTCGGAGGAGACTTCAACATGATCACAGGTATGGAGGAAAAAAAGGGAGGCACTCACAACTTGGGAAATGACAGCAAGATTTTCAACTGTACCATTGGCCTATTAAAACTCATTGATGTTGGTATGGACAATGGGCCCTTCACATGGTCCAATAGACGCTCAGGGACTCAGCATGTTTCCAGCAAATCAGACCGCTTCCTCCTTTTGGAAGCCATAATGATGGAAGGCATCACTTAGAATGCCACGATCATCGACACCTCGGGGTTGGACCATTGGTCAATACTACTGACTCTTAACATCAGTGGTACCCCGGGTAGAAAACCCTTCCTCTTTGAAAAATTATGGTTAACACACCCAAACTTCCAAACAAACATTCAGCAATGGTGGGAAGAGGAGGCCACACAAACAGGGACCCCGATGTTTAGATTCCAACAAAGGCTCAAAAACCTCAAAATTCTACTAAAATCCTAGAACAATTCCACCTTCGGAAACATCTTGAAAGCACAGGTAAGTCTTAATCAACAAATGCAAACTCTCCAATAGAAAATTCGATCTCAAGGACTTACGGACTCCCTAAAGGAGCAGGAAACTATACTAAGCAACTAGATCGCAGAAAGAAGGGCACAGGAAGAGATACTCTGGAGATAGAAATCTTGCATCCAATGGCTAAAAGAGGGGGGAAAAAACACCAAATTCTTGCACATATCCATGGTTCAGTGTCGCCAAACAAATCGCATCTCTCACCTCATCTCGGAACAGGGGACAAAAATTCAACAACACACAGACATAGAAAAGGAATTGCTCTCTTACTACAAAAATCTTCTGGTATAACCCCCAATAGACCGATCACAGGCTATCGAATCTATTCTTAAGAACATTCCCAAGTAGGTCACCAAAGAGCAGAACAAGGCACTCATGAGACCGATCACTCAGAAGGAGGTCAACTAGTCTCTTAAGGACACCCCACTAGGCAAAGCTCCTGGACCAGATGGGTTCAACACGGACTTCTTTCACTACTGTTGGAACATCATTCGAGAAGATATTTGGGAAATCATCGAGGACTCCATAAAATCTGGGTAGGTTCTTCAAGCCCTCAATGTGACCTTTCTCACCCTCATACCCAAAGAAAACAATAGTACCTCGCCCTCGCACTTCCGACCTATTTCCCTTTGCAATGTCATCTATAAATTCCTAACAAAAATCATTTCAACATGCCTCAAACCTATTCTACCATTTCTTATCTCTTTGGAACAATCTGGTTATGTGGAAGGTAGACAAATCCTGGACAGTTTCATCCTGGCCCACAAAATCAATCACTCGCTACACTCAACAAAAAATCAAGGTATGCTCCTAAAACTGGATCTTTCTAAAGCCTTTGATAAGTTAAGTTGGAGCTATTTAAGATCAATACTCCTTGCCTTCATCTTTGACCCTCTTTGGGTCTCCTAGATTGTCAATCTTGCTATTCAGCCATGTTCTCCCCCTCATGGGGATTAAGGCAAGGGGACCTGCTCTCACCCTTCCTTTTCATCCTTATGGCAGAAGGACTGAGTTGTACTATCAAGGTGACCATCACGGATAATTCCCTCTCTGGCCTCACCCCCCATGGAATCTATCCCCCTATCTCCCACATTCAATTCATGGACGACATTCTTCTCATGGGAATATCTACCGCCAGAAAATCCCTATGCTTCAGATCCATCATTGGCCTCTTTTGTGAGGCCTCGAGCATGGAGATGAACATGAATAAATCCCAATTTTTCTTCTTCAACATGCCAATTGAGATCCAAAACCACCTCACACAAATCCTGGGATTTACCCGCAATGCTCTCCCCTATGTTTATCTAGGTATCCCCCTCATTGATAACCCACTCAAAAATGCTTCCTGGGACTACCTGTTGTCCATCTTTCGCAAGAAACTCTCCTCTTGGACCTTCTGATCCCTCAATCTTCCTGGGCACCTCATCCTTCTCAAATTAGTACTACAAGTCGTCCCTGTCTATGCTTTTTCAGCCTTAGCGGCCCCAAATTTTATACTCAACACCTTAAGAAACTTACAAAGAAGCTTTCTCTAGCAGGGCACCAAAGAAGGGCGCAAATTCACTTTGGTAAGCTAGCAAAAAATTTTCAAACCAAAGAACTTAGGGGGCCTTGGCCTCAGAGACCCAGCCATACTCAACAATGTCCTCAGTGAAAAAATTTGGTGGCGATGGCTAAAGAGACCCCAAGACCTTTGGGCATGTCTTTGGAGGAAAAAATACACTCCCATTGTCCCAGAAAAAGATCTCATTAGGTGGAGTGGTCAGAGCTTGGGCTCGCTCATCTAGAATGTGGCCAGGAATAATCAGGGACTCATCACAGATCATTCATTTTTGGAATTGCAAAGTGGTTCTTCAGTGCTCTTTTGGAGCGATTCTTGGCAACAAATTCTAGCCCTAAATACTGATCCTAATATCAACGCCTTCATCCCCTTCACAACTACAGTAGGACTTATCAAAGTGAATGATTACTGGATCCCAGATGGCCCAAGGGAAATTTGGCGTATCTGGAAGAAATCCCACGAGGACCTGAACATCCCCACTGATCTCAATCTCCAACCTCTGCAGGCTTACCTTGACTCATGGAAAATTCGAAATCAATAAAGAGATTACATCCTTAGATGGGGACACTCCACGATAGGCACTTTCTACATCTGAGAAGTGTACCACCTAAGAGCAGGTCACAACTCCTTACAATGGGGAGAGGTTTGGAGCAAAATTTGGGAAACAAAATCCTGGCCGAAAATCATCACTTTCCTCTGGCTTGTTGCGCACAAAAACATTCTCACCTGGGACAACCTAAGGAAAAGGGGATTTATCGGTCCATCTTGGTGTCAGTTATGTGGTTCAGAGGAGGAAACTCAAAATCATCTCCTAAACCTGTGCACCTATATTTTGAGCATATGGGACCACAACGCTTGCCTAATGAGAACCACAGACAGGAATCGCACGGAACTCTGGAAAACAATAGCAGGTTGGTAAAGCATGGTTTTTTAATCCCCAATCCTCAACAAAATCTGGCAGTTGTTACTGAGATTCATTATTTTGCAAATTTGGAAAGAAAGGAATAGACGAGCCTTTCAAACAATCACCAGGACCTGGCAAGAAGTCTTGACCATAATCCTCTCCAATCTCAACGAAATAATCTCCTTGCATCCCTGGATGGCTTAGGATCTAAACTAACCCCCAAATGAAAGTCCCATCCTTAGTGCCTGGAAGCTCAACTTCCATCCCACTATCTCCACTATTGTTCATTGTAAGCTCAGCCCCACCCACTGGGAAGCTCTACCTACAGCGTGCCACAAACTAAATTTTGATGGGGCCTCCAGAGGGAATCCAGGACCTGCAGGCTACGGAGCTGTCATTCACAACAGAAAAGGGGAAATCCTCCACATCATTGCAGGAAATCTTGGGCACAACACCAACAACGGTGTATAATTAGGGGGCTCCTCTATGGTCTACAAGCGGCCACAGTATAAGAGATTTTTCCTATCATATCCGAGGATGACTCACAAAATGTCATAAATCTCTTCTCCCATCTCCTTAATGGGGTTGACCCGGAGAAAATTTCTCCAAGATGGAAACTTATGAATTGACTTCTCAGAATCAAATCCACTCTCCAGCCACATTGGGTAATCCACCCTTCCCATGTTTGGAGAACGATAAATCAAGTTTCCAACTTGCTCACAAATATCGGAGTCGAGCTAGAAGAGGGAGTCTTCATGTGCTTCCCCATGTCTAATCCCTCCCATCCCACTTTTATTGCTTGTAGAAACATAGTAAACACCGAGGATCGTCCCTCATAAGGGGTGCTTCTGAGCTTAAGAAGTGACCAAGCCACGGGGAGGCCAGCCACCTAGAGCCCAACCAGTCCCATCCCACCCTTCTGTTATCCACAATTTTGGTCATCATGATGATAGTATGATGATGGAAAATCAAGCTCTTCACTAAGAATACTTTCTTGAGAAAAGTTACACTTGTCTGTTTCCAGAACTTATGCTTTTAAAGGAGGTTCGCAGGCTACCTATATATTTACCTGCGAGAATGCTTGATTCTCGCAGGCTGCTTTAAGCTGGAGTGTGAGGGGTTAGCACTATACCTAATTGCTAGGGTGTGAACATCTTCTTAAAGAGGAAAAAGATGAAGTTATCGAGCCTTCTAGAAGGGAATCTTCGATAAGAATGAGTTGGCTAGCGAATGGTTATCTAAGTACTGGTTTTCCTGATATCTGGGGATCATTTCCTATCCAAGTAACTAATCCATTCTCTCTTATAAATTGAGAGGAATACTCATGGAAAGGGTTAAGCAAGCAGCAATTTAGAAAGATATTGATTGGAGAATTGGTGCAAGACTGTATGAAGGACTGATGCTACAACAACAAGAGGTACCAACAAGGTCATCAAAGGTGGTTGATTTTCTTCATGCATGAGAAAGTGTGTGTGTCAGAGCTAGGAGCCATCGAAAGGAGATCTACAACATCAAGGCTCAGGTTGTAAGTTTCACTTTCAATTAATTCAATACAGTAATATGTCCCTTTCCCATAAAGATGATGCCACTTTATTACATAACTCCTTGATCATATGTATAGATTAGCTATTGAATATATTGATCTGCCTTCACTTCGATTGGTTTGTACTGTTGTGATCCGAACGGGAAAAGAGCATTGGAGCGAAGCTTGGAACAACAGAGATTTAAGGAAAGCGTTCATAAGGTATGTCCATAATCCTTATCTCTTAGTTCATTCAATAGGCTGGATCTAGGGAAAGTGTATTATTCTGTCCTGTTTTGTTCTAGATCCAGGTGGATCTAGGGAGATTGGTTTGTGTCCACACTAACGAATTTATCCTGAAACAAAATTGGCGAATCCACTGGGGACCTTTTCCCTTTTTCTTTATTGTTTTTGAATTTTCTGTGGCCATTTTCTCTATTGGCATTTCTCTCCTGTTTTGTCAATGTCTGAGTCCTCAGGATATCCTGAGAGACCTTCTGGGTCTATAAGCCATCTTGAATTTTGCTTGCATTTTCAAAAATTTTATTATCTTCAGGAATTCTCGCACTGTGTTCATTTACAGCCTACGAGAACCAGTCAGGTTCGCACCCTGCATATAGGGTCCAGTGCGAACACCTCACACCTTGCTATAAGGTGGCCTGCAAGAATCCTATCTTCTCACACTGTGTTACACTACTTGCCTGCGAGCAATATTTTTGAAATTTTTGAAATTAAGTTTTGATTTTTTCAATTGCTCAGAACAGTTTAATTACATCTTTTTGTCTTATTGGATCATTGACTTATGCATCGCTTGCTTTAGTTTGCTTGCTTGAACAGATTTAGGGTTTCAAGGTCTTTCTTGCCCTTTGTAGCTTGACTTTCATTTCTTGGCTCTTATTGGCATTTTCCTTTTCTCTGGCTTCTGGAGTTGAGTGTGTTTGTTTGGATGAGAACCAGTGATTGGTTGAGATTTAAGTGCTTTATGTTTCTCATTTGCTTGTTGGTTCGAAAGAACATTTTTCATTTGCATTGAGGAACTCATTGGTTTGCTTTTTGTTTTTACTTTCATTGAAAGTGTTGGTTGGGTTGTTTTTGTTTAAGTCTTTATGGTTTGATTTTCTTTTCTCATTAATTAGAGTTCTTCTTGGAAAGTGAACAACAAGTTTTCTTTCAATATTTTGTTTTTTCCTTTTCGAAAACATTGAAAATCAAGTTTTAGAGTTTATTGAAGTATTTGAAAAAGACATATAGAAATTTCTCATTGATAAATGATTGTTTGTATCAGCATCTGAAAAGAAATTGAGCATTGCATTTGCATTGTAGTATTTGAGATTGATTCGGAAAATGTTCTCTCTCTCCCATAACTAGGATTCATGGAATGAAAAGGATTATATTTCATCATTATCCTTGCATTATTTGGGTTAGATTCATACCTCATGAGTTTCACTTCCGTTACCTTTGAGTAAACAACAGCTTTTAAAAACATTGCGTAATCTTAAAATTTATCTAGTAACTCTTTTCTAGGGCTATTTTACACCAACATTTAACTAGGCTAGTGCTTTGGAGTAGGAAGAGAGATACACTCTCCAAAAGCTCAAAAACACACAATAGCATCTTGAGTTAGGGAGTGTTAAATTCCATTTGCAATATATTGTCCTGGGATGCCCTTCTAACACAAGGGTCAAGCACTAGGTCGCATTGGTGTTGGCAGAGTTACTAACCCTACTTTGTTGACATCGGTGTAGAGATTGCACGTATTACGGGGATCACTCCGAGGTATACCCACAATTATGAGTGGAAGCCTTTGAGTTGGTTTCGGGGTTGATACCCTGCCCTTGCGTGTGGATCAGACTGACGACTATTCCCCCAGGATGTACTGTTGTTTGTGGTGACCTTAGTGGCCTATCTCTCTAGGTTCTTACCCAAGGTGACTGTGAAGGGGAAAGTCTTCACGGTACCTAGAATCGACGTTGATCAAACTCACTTGGGCTCCTTGGAGGGTATACCCATGATTATGTGTGGGATCTTGCACCAGGGCGTAAGTCTGTTAAGAAGGTCGTCAACGTAACGTTTCCACCTTAGCCCCGCCCCTTCTCGTCTCGTTGTTGCGACGTTGGATTTCATCACCAACTAGTGGCTTCGAAATTAGAAGGTATTGTCTGCTTGATGATTTCTTCCTAGATTTTTCTTTACTAGTGCGTGTTGTTTCTCGGAGTTGACCATAGGATTTCCTTCGCGGAGCTTGTCACTTGTTTACAATTTCTCCCCCACGACGTTCACATAGGATGCAAGGTTTATCCCTGGAACATCCAGACATTTCACAACCCTTGCATACTGCAACACCTGAGCGTACCCCTGAGGGATCTCCTCGTCAGAGTGAAGTCCTAGTTGTTACTCCACCACACGTGGACATAAGTGAAGTCCAAGACGTTTCTACACCACCTCCACAAGTAGAATGCACTGATTCTATAGGAGATTTTCAAATTACCAATACTATAGAGGACTATCGCGTTCATCGTGGTGAACGACCTGTTGGACAATTAAATCCTTCTGAAGAAACGATTGTTACTTCTTCTGAATCAACTGTTGGGCCTTCTCATGGTGTAGTAGGCCAAGATCCTTTTTGGTCGGGTGATCTCCGACGAGCCCTTTTCGGTACTGATTCACCCCCTGTCTACGAAATTAACCCTTCCATGTCTTCTGAGGCAGAAACTGCACCCGAGACTACTACTTATCGTTTTGTTCTCCCTCCCGAGATGGCCCATCTCGCGAATACTACGAGTGTCCAAGCCAAAATTACTGCAGCTACTCTGGCTCCTATCAATACCCAACGAATTCCTGATGTCATTCCGACATTACCACCCGGTTACCATGCGTTGTTGAATGCTGCCAATCCAACACCTCTGTAAACCCCAGTCGGTTCTCTAGGTGGTCCCCCTTTTCCTGGGCATCCTATTCCCAGTTTTATCCCGACACTCCCTCAGTTTCCTTCTGGTAATCCTAACCCTAGTGGTACTATCCCAACTGTTGCACCAAACCCATAGATTCCTATTGGTGGACAGGGTGGTACAGTTCCTTTTCCTTTTCCCGGACACAACACAGTTACGACGCAACCCACAGTTGGCACACAACTTCCGGGCGGAACTATACCTACAGTAGGAGGACCAACCTCCCCTTTTGGACAAAATATTCCTCCTGAATTGGCCCAGTATTGGAATCAACTTCTGCAAATTTTTCCTCAAAATGTTGGGGGGCAAAAACCTGTCCCAGCAGTGGGTCAACCTTATCCGGGGGTAACCAATCCTATTTGGGGTACGGGTCAGACTACTCAACCCCAGGTCCCTACTCAAACTAAAGGTTACAATCCTTGGGGTTACTATCCTATCCGTCCACCACAGAGTCAGCCAGGGCCTTCACTCTACGGACAGTCTGCTTATGGTCCTACTAGTTTTCCAACAGGGCTTCCACCCCAAAGCCATCAGTACCCACAAGTAAACCGACAGTTTCCTTTCCTTGCTACTTTGGATTTGCCAGATTTGTCTAGGATTCTGAATGATCCTATTCGTCACTCTCCTCAATGGCCTGCTATCCCTGCTAAACTTCCATCGGATATTCCCAAATTCGATTGCAAGCCGGGAGAGGACCCAAATAATCATGTCATGAATTTTCATTTATGGTGTTCGTCCAACTCACTGATGGATGACTCTATTCGCCTACGTCTTTTTCAACGAACCCTAATCGGTTCGGCTACGAAGTGGTACATTGAATTGCCACGAGGTTTCTTTTCTGATTTCAACACCCTAGCTATGGATTTTCTCACACATTACCAGTTACTGATCCGTTACGATACTGGCACTGAGATCTTGACTTCTTTTAAACAAACTAAAGGAACTCACATCTTAGACCATATACATGAGTGGAGAAGGAGACGAAGTCTCATCAAACTTGAACTCCCTGATCAGTTACTGGCAGAATGGTTTACGAAATATTTCGTGAACGAAATTGGCAAAGACATTTCTATGGGTGGTGTTGTTACAGAGGAGTAGGCTATCAGTTGCACTCAGTATCTTGATCTCGTTTATTCGCAAACGGGAACACTCTACGATTTACTTCCTGAACTACCTCGTCCTGGTACTTCCATCACTTCAACTACTCCAGCTGCCTCGCATGCAGCTGATGGTGTGATTGGTACTGCTCATACCCAATCACATTCCATTTCAACTACAACCCCTAAATCCAATTCTTCTAATGTCCAAAGTGCTCCGTCTCCTGATCCTCCCGCCAGTAAAACTTCTGAAGTGAACGTTGTTCAATCTACGCCGACTGGTAAAAATAAATCAAAGAAAGGGAGAGGCAAGAATAAGGAGAGTAAAAATAATAATCAAAATGAGCAAACTAAAACCCCTCCTGTTGAAGATCGGGATAAGCACAAACCACACTACCCTTGCCTTATCTGTGGTGACGATCACTACACAAAGGATTGTCCTAGACGTGCCGAGGTTAATAAGTTCCTTCAAGGAATGCCGAAACCCTCTACATCGGCAGTCTTGTCCCAACCCTTCCCGTCTCAGCAATAGGCCTCTTTGGTAATTCATGACCAACCTTCCATGTCTACGACATCATATGTTTTGATGTGCACCGGTGATTCTAAGAACAATGACGTTGCCATCGCAACTAGAGCCAAAGACTATTCTCCATCTAAGGAGAAGGTTGACGATTTACCTCCTGATTTGGTACAGCCCTCTCCGCCGAATCCACCTATGAATGGTCCTCTTCATCTCAAACGACAGAGCCTTGATACAGTCCTACGACCCCCGAAAGGTGTCGTTAAGAAGTCGGCATTCAATCCTCATGCTCGTGCAGCCCAGAACTATAGCATTGTAGAAGATCTGGCCCAAGCACCTTCAGCGATGTCTGCCCTGAAAGTCCTTCAGTCTTGTCCTGCGCAACGAAGGGCTCTGTTGAAAGCTATAGGTGGAATCGATCCTACAAATATGAATTTGATAGTCTTTGACTTGGATGATCATGTTCCAAGGTTACCCCCACAACTTGCTTTTCAGATACAAGTTATTGTCTCTGACAAGAACATCTGTCGAACTGTTGTTGATGAGGGTGCCTCTACATGTGTAATGTCTTTTACTTGTTGGAAATCCATTGGCTCTCCTCCGTTAACTGAATCACAAAATACTTTGAAAGCCTTCAATGGCTCGGGTTTTAAGCCTTACGGTGTTCTTCCGTCATTTCCGGTTACTCTCGAAGGTAAGACAATCCAAGTTAAAGTGGAAGTTTTCGATGCTCCCCTAGATTATAATCTTCTTCTTGGCCATAGCTGGGTAGATTCTATGCGAGCTGTTGTGTCAACACTGTTCTGTGTAGTCTGTTTTCCCCATCAAGGAAAGATCGTTACGGTTGATCAACTTGCCTTCTTTAATTCCGATACTCGCACTGGAAACATGTCGTTTATAGCTAAAACCCCACCGGGTTACGAGAATGTTGGAGTCGGTCTTTTAAAAGACTCTTCGTTAATGGGTACTTTTCCCATACCACCACCACCCGATATTCTACGCCTATCTGTTGCTTCAATTAATATGATCTTTGTTGTTCCTTATGAACTTCTAGTGTTTTTTGACCCTTGGATAGTCCTTGATCCTGGAGATCATGCCCGTTTCGGCGACGTCATGTCGTTAAGTCCGGTTGAGTCTGCTTATCATACGATTCAATCGGCAACGCCTTCTACACCCTCTCTTGAGGATTTGTCTCCCGATCATTTCCATGTCATCTTCCCCACTGACGAGATGATCATGTCCGTCATGGCCGATACACCTTGGGACGATGGGCATCATCGTTCCATACTATTTCTGGAACAACACACTCTCGAGAATTACCAACGGATTTCGACTCCGTCGACCGTTGTTGTTATATCGACTGTTCCCGGATCTACACATGATGTGTTTGCGGAATGGAACCTCAGTAATATTTCTCCCACGATACCCATTGATATTTCAGTTAAACCTGGGATAGTTGAAAATGTTAACATTGGAGCTTCGTGTTCTCCAGAGGAAATTGTCACCTATACTACTTTGTTCAAGGAATTTCGTGATATATTTGCCTGGAGTTACGAAGAGATGCCAGGTATCGACCCTACTATTGTTGTGCATGAAATTAAGACATTCCCCAGAGCTAAACCAGTCCGGTAGTGCCTCCATCCTGTCCATCCATGTAAAGCGGCAGCTATCAAACTCGAAGTTGAAAAACTTCTCAAAGTCGGTTTTATTTATCCCGTGGCTCTAATAGAATGGGTTTCTAACCCTGTACCGATTGACAAGAAAGGTGGTAATATTCGTGTTTGTGTTGATTACCAGGATATTAACAAAGCCTATCCAAAGGACAACTTTCCAACCCCTTTCATCGACCAGATCGTCGATGACTGTGCCGGCAGCGGAATCTTTTCTCTTATGGATGGATTCTCCGGCTATAATCAAATTAACATCGCTCCTGAGGACCAACATAAAACTGCTTTTATTTGTACTTGGGGTAATTTCGCCTATAGAAAACTCCCCTTCGGTCTTAAGAAAGTTGGTGCTACGTTTCAGCGTGCTATGTCTTATGCGTTTCACGATATAAAGCATATCGTTCAACCTTATTTGGACAATTTGCCAGCTCATTCTTTACACCGATTCGATCACCCTAATCATCTTTGAGCAATTTTCGTTCGTTGTTGGTTCTATCGCATTAGTCTAAACCCTCATAAGTGCATTTTTTGCGTAGAGTCTGGCCGTCTTCTTGGTTTCATTGTTTCACGTCAAGGGATCTGGGTAGATCCTATTAAGGTCGAGGCGATTCTTAATCTCCCTCCTCCTTCTTCACTGCGCCAGTTACAAAGTTTGTAGGGGAAAGAAAACTTTCTTTGTCGCTTCATCCCGAATTGCGCTGAGATTACTCGGGGTTTTACACATCTTCTAAAGAAGGGTTCAGAGTTTGTCTGGGATAAGGTTGCTAACAACGCTTTTGAAGCTTTAAATTTGTTCCTCACGAAAGCTCCTCTTCTTTTCCCTCCTGACTATAGTCGGGATTACTTTCTTTATCTAGCTTCTTCCAAGTATACTATCGACATGGTCCTCATTCAGGAGGATGATGACCATGATGAACATGTTATATATTACTTGAGTCAAAGTCTCACTTCGACGGAAATCAAGTACCAACATGTTGAAAAGATGGCTTTGGCTGCTGTTCAAGCAGTTCAACGTTTTCGCCATTATATTCTCTCCAGGAAGACTACAGTGATTTCACACTGTAACCCCATGCAACATATATTGACACGTCAATTGTTGGGGGGCAAGTACTCCAAGTGGATTGTCATTCTCCAGGAGTTCGATTTGGAATTCGATCACGCCACGTCGAAGAAATCCTTAGTTTTCACTGAGTTAATTTGTGATTTTCCCCACACTGCCACGGAAAAAGTAGCAGTTGATTCGTTACCCAACGAATCACTTTTCCTTATCAGTACTAACGATATTTGGTACGGAGATATCATTATATATCTCCAAAATCAAACTTTCCGGCCTGCTTTGTCTAGTGCCAAACGTCGTCGTATCCGTTATCAAGCACCTCATTATATTATCCTTGGCGATAATCTATACCGTCGAGGCATTGACTCTGTATTTCAGCGTTGTTTGACTTTTGACGAAGCTAATAAGGCTTTGAATGACTGCCATTCAGGAGCATGTGGTGGTCATATGTCTGGGTATGCTACTGCCCAGAAGATCTTACGTGCAGGTTACTTTTGTCCTTCCTTGTTCAATGACTGCATTACTGTTGTTCAGAAGTGTCATGCCTGCCAGACCTACAATCAGAAGATTCGGTCGCATCCTGCTCCCCTTCATCCTGTGGTCTTAGTAGGTCCTTTTGCAAAATGGGGCATTGATTTCATGACATGTGACCCTCACTCGGCCGGGGGGCATGGTTATATTATTGTAGTTGTTGATTATTTTACTAAGTGGGCCGAGGCGATGCCAACATTCGATAATAGGAAAGACTGCAGCGTTATTTCTTTTCAACCATGTCATCACTCGTTTTGGTGTTCCTCAGGCTATCGTTACCGATCACGGTAGTCATTTTAGGAATTATATGATGTTTGAACTTACAGAGAAGTTAGGCCTTCGTCATGATAGCTCAACACCCTATTATCCACAGGCCAATGACCAGGTCGAAGCCATCAATAAGGTTCTTACAACTATGATTCGACGGATGATAGGAATCCATAAAACCAGCTGGCACACGATGTTATTTTCGGCATTGTGGGCATATCGGACATCTGTTAAATCTACCACAGGATTTACACCTTTTCAATTAGTTTATGGCATGGAATCCATTCTACCAATAGAATGTGAAATACCATCTTTGAAACTAGCCGTAGAACTCTTACCCAATACTTCTGCTGAAGAGGAACGTTTGTTGTATCTGATGCGATTAGACGAGACTCGTCGTGACGCTACTCTTGTAATAGAATCCCAGAAAAAACGTGTTAAGGAACAGTATGACAAGCATGTCAAACCTCGTGTCTTCTCTGAAGGAGATCGTGTTCTTCTATATGAACAATATAAAGATGTCTTAGGAGCTGGGAAATTCGAACCAATGTGGCGTGGGCCTTACATTGTTAGCAAAGTTTTGGAAAAAGGAGTGTATGAGTTGGTGGATTATGATGGTATACCTTTGAGTGAACCCATAAATGGGTTGTACTTAAAGAAGTACTATGCATGAGTCATTTGTGCACTAGTACTTGTATTTTATGTATCATACTGTGTGTGTGTTATTTTAGTTTTCTTTTTTACGTTATCTGGTCTCTTCCCTTACGTAAAGTTGTGTTTGATTGCCAGATGTCGGAGTATTCGCTACCTTATATTGGCTTCGTTGATGGTGCTAGTCGTAGTACTCGGAACCTAGCTTTCGCTGCATGGGCAATCTATGCCCCAACAAACAAGCTTATATCTTTACGAGGTGTATGTCTTGGTCGAGCAACCAACAACATCGCAGATTATAGCATCGTTGTTGAATTACTGGTTGATGCTATCTCTCTCAGAATTCATCATTTGGTTGTCCGACTTGACTCGCAGCTTGTAGTACTACAGCTAAGCAATGTATATTCTATTCGAAGTCCTACTTTATTAAGGGTATATTTGCGGATTCACCTCTTGGAAGGACATTTTGATCACATTGAATATCAACACATTCCTAGATGTCTTAATACATTGACATATGCTTTAGCTAATTATGTATTGGACAGGCATTTAAATCATTTATAAATCAAACACATTAAAATGTACACAATGTAAAGTAAGCCGGTAGAAGCCGTGTATATATATATAACGATCAAAGTTTGTTTTTACAAAATGTTTGTCTGAAGACCAAAATATCAAAAATTGAATCCCATAGCTTCTACATAATGACATCAAGGATGATGTTCACGATAACACACTAATGTCCTAGCAACTCTGCGAAGCAGTCGACCCATAGATGCAGAAACCCCCACAGTGTGACGCTAATCGCGTCAGGGAATCTCTTCCAGAGTCATATCTGGAACGTCTGCCATCAGACCCTCTAAATTCTGCTCCACTGTCAGATAATCCTCGGCGTACTGTGGAACTGCTACTGCTGCCTCTCCTCGTCGCTGGATAGGAGAACTGCCAGCCGGTCTATATGGTCCAACGTCTGTGTTATCAACAAGGATTTGGTGTTAGTCTTCAGGTAAATCTATAAAACAAAAACATTTAAATATGGTTAAAAAATTCAAAAACATTTAAAAACTTAAAAATCTGTGTACTTCTTACCGAGGTCTCCCCACTGTGCATCCTCAGGTAGTGCTAAATCTGGATCTCCTCGGAAATCCATCCCGGCATATGCGTAGTCGTCCACCATTAGCATCTGGTTCTGCAACCAGTCGAAGAAAACATTTTCATATTTGACGATAGGACCTGCCACATGTCGGGCCATGAGCGGACACCACCGCAACATCCTCGGATCTCTGGGACCAGGAAGATCCCACTTAGCCTGTAGACGAAATACAGGGACTCTCTCCAGGAAGAAGGACACTAACAATGATCCATAACCAAACTGTTTCAGATTTCCATGCCTGCACTTAGTCAACTGTTTCTTGATATTGCGTAATACTGCGTCAGCCCAGTTAAATACCCGGGGCTCAGTACACTCGATGGCATATTGGAAATAGCTTTGCAGAGACATATGTGGAGCAGCACTTCCCGCCATCCAAGCAATGGTAAAGAGAATGGTGTGGAGAGTCAAATCAGTCACTCCCCAAATTGCCACTTTCCCTTTCTGTCGTTCAGCCTCAGGCACGTAGTACTGGTTGCAATACTCACTCATTTTTAAACCCCTTGCTCTTTTGCCGGTCAAACTGACATAGGACCCACGCCTAGATAATATAGTCAAGAAATAGATGTCCTCGATGTCAATAGTCAAGGTATGATCTCCCACAATGAACACTTGTTGGTCCGGATCCCACATTCGGACTAAGTACTCCAGTAATCGAACTTGGGCTCTCATGCCCGGGATACGGAAATACTTTAAGAGACCACAGTCTCTTAGGGAAGCTATGGTGGGAGGATGTTTTTAGGCATTGGCATTTTCCTCCTCATGCTCTCGTTCCCGCCACTCTAACACCATGATTGTGGTTAGTAACCTGCATAAGACACATACAAATATGGTTAATGATCTTATTCATGAAATAAACTTTTTCTATTGGCTAAACGTTACAAAACATTTTGGATTCTGCGATGTTCGCAGGTGGCCTACTATGCGCAGTGAAAACTTCTCGCAGGCGCCTTAAGGCCCACCTGCGAGAATGATTCATTCTCGCAGGTCCCGTATGGGCCACCTGCGAGAATGTCTCCAAGCGCATAGGGTTCAAAAAACTAGTGTAAAACTGAACTTTTTACCAATGAAATTGAATTTTTAAAGCATGAAAAGGTAAGGAATGGAGAACTTACCAAAATGCTGCTAACGGCATGTCAAATGGTCACCCGTAGCTCCCGGAAATCGACGTCGAAGGTGGAGGGTAAAATGAGGGTTTTTGGACTCAAATGGTAAAAGTGTGAAATGAAATGGTAATTTTTGGTTATTCACTCATTTTAATTACTTTTTATTATATCAAATGTGGGTTTTTATGTTTATTCATTATTTAACCCTAATCACTAATGTGTAAGTGAGTGAAATGATTGGCAGGTGCAACACATGGATGATTATGAACATAATTTTTACCTGGTGTGGTGTGATTTTGATGGTTTGTTATGGTTTTGACATAAAACCTCGAGCGTCTTTTGTCTGTTCTTGCGCTTGTGAAAAACATAAGAACGTGACCGAGTGTCGTTTTATCACTTTTTCGGGCTCGCTGCGGTTACACGAAAAAGGAACCCCCCTGGAGTTATCTTTAATCTCTTTTCAGACTCTCTAAACATGAAAAGATTGCCGAGCGATCTTGCTATTTTCACGCTCGTTAAAGTATTTGAAGTATGCGTCCTTCGAGCGATAGTTTAACCCTTTTTTGGTCTCGTTGGACTATTGTACGAAAAAGGAACTGAGAGAGTTCTCTTTTAAGTGTTTTTCCAAACTCTATAATCTTGAAAAACCTTCG
>ML809046.1:96477-113074 GCA_009831015.1 Picea engelmannii
TTTAACCCTTTTTTGGTCTCGTTGGACTATTGTACGAAAAAGGAACTGAGAGAGTTCTCTTTTAAGTGTTTTTCCAAACTCTATAATCTTGAAAAACCTTCGAGTTTACTATCTCTGGACTCGTTAAACAAACATTGACAGACTCGTAATGGGACTGAACCACTCCTTCCTAGGGTTCATTAAAAATACTCCGAGGGACTCGTCCGAAGGATGATCTTATATCAACAAGCATATGTGATCCTCTTCAAGCTTGCGTAAAAATAAAGAGGTACTTGCCAGAAATGGTGGGGGGGAATTTGGGAAAGGGATATATTTCATCGTTGAATTGATTGGCAGTAAGTGTCGCTCTTGAACATGACACCCCCTATTCATCATTTGAAGCCGGTTTGGGAAATCCATTTATCTCTCATTCGATTTAATAACAAGGTATTTCCATGTGTCGTCTTTGAGTCAATGCTGCCAAATCATTGGTCGTGTCATTCATATGTTCAAGAGAAGTCCGTCTGAAACCTCTATTTGAGTCGGCCATCTGCAGTTATTCATTCATTCTGTGTCGACCTTTCCTGTGTCCAAAGTCCAATTGCCACATACTCTGTTTCACTTTCAAACTCAGTTACTCATTTTGTGTCACTGATGGGGGATACATCAAGGCCCTCCTGTGACGAGTCTTGTTCCGTCAACTTCAGCACATTATCCAGCATCAAGGCCCTCCTGTGACGAGTCTTGTTCCGTCAACTTCAGCACATTATCCAGCATCAAGGCTTAGAAATTATTTAGTACCTTGGAGCTTGCATGCCTCAATGGAAAGTTTCCTCACTTTCGACGGTGGGTTTACATCATTGACCCCTGATCGAGAGATTTCGTCGGGTGTTCGACATCAACTCATTTATTCACAGTCGATGGATTGTAATGTAGTACCTTGGGAGTCATTGACATCAATGGTGATTTCCCTCGCACTTGTTAATGGTTACATCAATGATTGGTAATCAAGTTGTTTCTACCGTGTTCGACTTCGACACATGTAATCACATGGTTAGATTCATACTTTGGACGATGATATTGAAGACCCTAGATATTATCCTAGTGATCTAGGTTGCGATGGAGTATATGTATATTTTGCGACACATAGATCCATTGTGTATGTTTCGTGGCTATGTCATCTTGATTGAAAATTTGTCACACAGATCCACAGTGTATTCAGGTGGCTGTGCTATATAGTGATGGCATGGATCCACAGTGTATGATTGGTGGCCATGACCTTTGTTTATGATTTCATCAGTCTATGATCTGAATATGGGAATGCCTACCTCAGAATGGGTATACATGATATTTTGTTGATGCTTGGATGTTTTCAGGGCTCTGATTAGATGTGCTCTTGGTTCTTGACACACACATATAGCTTACAAAGTCTATCGACTGTCACTGGTTCCACTGTCAGACTTTGGGGGGCATTCTGTTATCCACAATTTTGGTCATCATGATGATAGTATGATGATGTTATGATGATGTAAAATCAAGCTCTTCACTAAGAATACTTTCTTGAGAAAAGTTACACTTGTCTATTTCCATAACTCATGCTTTTAAAGGAGGTTCGCAGGCTACCTATATATTTACCTGCGAGAATGCCTGATTCTCACAGGCTGCTTTAAGCTGGAGTGTGAGGGGTTCACACTGTACCTAATTGCTAGGGTGCGAACATCTTCTTAAAGAGGAAAAAGATGAAGTTCTCGAGCCTTCTAGAAGGGAATCTTCAAGAAGAATGAGTTGGCTAGCGAATGGTTATCTAAGTACTGGTTTTCCTGATATCTGGGGATCATTTCCTATCCAAGTAACTAATCCATTCTCTCTTATAAATTGAGACGAATACTCATGGAAAGGGTTAAGCAAGCAGCAAGTTAGCAAGAGATTGATTGGAGAATTGGTGCAAGACTGTATGAAGGACTGATGCTACAGCAGCAAGAGGTACCAGCAATGTCATCAAAGGTGGTTGATTTTCTTCATGCATGAGCAAGTGTGTGTGTCAGAGCTAGGAGCCATTGAAAGGAGATCTACAACATCAAGGCTCAGGTTGTAAGTTTCACTTTCAATTAATTCAATACAGTAATATGTCCCTTTCCCATAAAGATGATGCCACTTTATTACATAACTACTTGATCATATGTATAGATTAGCTATTGAATATATTGATCTGCCTTCACTTCGATTGGTTTGTACTGTTGTGATCTGAATGGGACAAGAGAATTGGAGCGAAGCTTGGAACAACAGATATTTAAGGAAAGCATTCATAAGGTATGTCCATAATCCTTACCTCTTAGTTCATTCAATAGGCTAGATCTAGGGAAAGTGTATTATTATGTCATGTTTTGTTCTAGATCCAGGTGGATCTAGGGAGATCGGTTTGTGTCCGCACTCATGGATTTATCCTGAAACACCTTCCCGTCACTTCATGGCTATAATATCATTGTTTCCACCTTACAATCCTCCTATGCAAACCTTCATTCGCATGAATCGGAAGCTCTAGAATGTGGGAAACTTCATGGCGCTTCACGCGGAAATCCCTTGGTCATTTCTACCCCTCCTTATAGGCATTCCTAAATTCGTTCTCGAGCACTCTTCTCACTATTCACCTCCCCTCTGGTGCAAACTTCATTTGGCTCTCAGAATCGCAAGCTTGGGCCTCTATGTCCTCTTTCCAAGACCGTTGTTGGCTTTTGACATGTCCCACCTCAAAGGCAAGGATAAAAGGGGTGTCTCCTGGTATGAGGCCAGGGGAAGGAAACTGCCCACCCCTGACCATCCTCCTGGGGTCGACCTTCCCCCAGTCAGAGCTCCATCCAACGTGCCCATCCACGACCATCCTCGTGAGGCCGATTTTCTCCTTTCCATGGTTCCTATCAATGTGGCCGCTCATGTTCTTCCTCCTATAGCTCATCTCCTCCTCGTCTTGGCCCCAATCAAGGCACTCGTCCCTTCACTCCATGAGACCACCACTGATATTTCTCCCCTCTCGAATCCATGTGGTTATAGGATCGAGTGGTTCGACCTCTTTGGAAACTTGTTGGTCTACACGCCTCCCCCCTCCCCTCCTCGACATTCTCCACCTCCTCCTTCCCCCTTATGCTACTCCCCCAATGTCCCAACCCTCTCCCCCTCCACTTCCACAGCCTCCTCGCTCTCACACCTCCCTGGCGACAGACACCGAGACCGCGCAGTCGACATGGACAGCTTGAGAGACCTTAAAAGGGACCTGAGTGATATCAAATGGGACCTGAGGGATCTCAAGGCAATTACGCTTGATATGCATCACAGATATGTCAATCGATGGAGCCAAGTTGACAAGCTTATGGCCTTCCTCTAGGACCTCTAGCAAGCAATGGCAGACTGCGACAAGGGCAAGTCACAGGTGCGACAAGTCTACACCGGACCTAGGCTCGAACCAGGTTTCTAATTTTACTTTGCTCCATGTTTACATCGTTCTTCGTCTACAGGCAGCCATGGAAGGTTGGTCGGCGTTTTTTCTTATTTTGTATACTTCTGGTTATTAGAATCTTCCCTGCGTGGCATCGACATGGAAAAATATATTTTTTGAACAATTGGTAGCGGTGGTTTCCTGGAAGGGAACTGCTGCCACGTATGACTAAGAACAACACTATTTTTTGGTCCTAAGGGAAGCGGTGGTTTCCCAAAAGGGCATCGCTGCCATGTATGATTAGGAACAATAGTCTTTTGTAACTCTTTCAAGATTCAATACAAACACTAACTTACAAAAAAAAAAAGTGCTATTATTAGTGTCACTTTTTTATTCGGGGATTAATTTTAAGGTTTTTGTTGGCTACACTATGAGGTTGTTAAAGTCATGATTACAAAAGGTGATAATTTTTACTCTGGGAAAAAAATGTGCTACCAATAGAGTCACTTTTCAAAACGGATGTAATAATAGTGATTAAATGCAACCTATATAAACACAAGAACTTTGGAAGGTTCTTGTCAATTAGGTAACTATGTTTTTATTTCTTTTCTTTGTTACATGGTTTTGGTTGCAAAAGAATTAAAATAAAAGTCTCACATAAACTCCAAATCGCAAGCTAATAGAACTAGAATCGCGATAAAAAAAAGGTCACATGATTCCGACATCTCCAAATGCAAAAGACCGAGTGGTGAGAATATAAAGTAGGAGGTCATATAGGTGTTACTTCTCCAAAATATATTGGGCCTAGGTGCCTAAGAATCTACAACAAGAGGTCACATAAACTCAAAATTACAAGCTAATCAAGTCAAAACCTAAAGGATAGGGTAGTCACTTGGAATCCCAAGTACAACCTTGGGTGCTAGAGTTCTCATTGGCTGATAGTTTTTAGTCAATATAATCATTCTTTATGCTATCCACATTCTATCAATTTCATGAGTGATGTCCTTCCTGAGGCGTCATGGAGTCATAAGGTTTAGCATCAGAGAAAGCAATTATTAATATTGGAAAGGAAGAGAGACAAGGTATACCTTTACTGTAATATCTTGAGTTAAAGGTTTGAATGGTATTTGATCCTTACCTCCTTTATCATATGATCATTATGAAAAGATGGGAAAGCTAACATGTGTGGCTATAATAAAAACTAAAGAAGATAGATTTGGATTGCTCATTGTGTAATCTATCTGTTATTTATTATATTCATCCTATTACTTTCTTAATATTCACCTTCTTCATCATTGAACATTGTTACTTAATTACTATTCACTTTTTCTTCATGTAACTCTTGAAGTGGGCCTCTTGATAGTACTCTCTAGATTATAAATGATACTTAGTAAATTTCAAAGGATCAAATTTACTTTTGAAGTGGCCTTGTTGATAGTAATGTCTATATTATAGATAATACTTAATAAATTTCAAAGGATCAAAGAGATTTAAAACATGTACATTATGATGATCACCTAAAATGTTGATGCAACCATCCACCCACAACTGGAACCGGCATAGATCCATTCTAATTATAAATCTATCATGTATCGAGAGGGATCAAATCTCTAATGGTACAAACCTTTCCTCAATTTTTTACAGTCTAAAATATATTTACACCTTCATGAATCTAATCTATTTCAACACATGATAAATCCAAAATTAAAATAAATCTATATTATTAATTTAACTTAAATCCATTTCCATATAATAACATAAATTCCATAAATACGACCCCTTTCTTAAAATTACCCCATAGCCTTATGATAAGCCAACAATTATAAAAAAACATAAATTATTGAATTAATGTTAAAAGAATCTCCATTTATAATGTGTGGCAATCTAATTCCAAGTTACATCATTATAAATACTTTTTATGTGGATAAAACTATTATTGGAATTTGACCCTCAAACTATGCTTTGTGCCCTGGTGTTTAGATTGTGTATGACCCTCAAACTATACTTTGTGCCTTGGTGTTTAGATTGTTTATAAAAATATGAATCCTCCCGAGTGAAGAGAGCTCTCCTCAATTCTTGAGTCTGTAATATTTCTCATGATATGGTTTCATCCATCCTGTCATAATAAAAAAATGAACACATCATATTGACTTATGTCTTTTAAGGTGATTAATTTTTTTAAGGGAGAAAATATTTTATTTATACTTTAAATATTTTTGTTATGTAATGGATTTTTTTAATAAAGATATTTTTGTTATGTAATGGATTTTTTTAATAAAGACATTTTTGTTATGTTTCTTCATATACTCACTATTAAATTATTTTTTAACAAATACATTTCGATATTTAAACATAAATTACATTTACACATAAAAACCCCACGATATTTAAAGTCAAGGTATCTTGCATTCTTGTCCTAAAACTTTGAATTAATGCCTAAAATATTTATTCTTGGACGGTTTCACCATCATGCCATAAAAATGAACACATTTCTTGAATGGTATTATCAATCATGCCATAAAAATGGACACACCATATCAATTTGTATAATATTAGGTGGTGAAATATTTTATTATGTATTGGATTTTCTTTAGACTTACATCGAGATCAATTACAGTGCAAGGTGCAGAGCATACCTCATAATTCTGGCCTACCTAACATCAAACCCATCGAAAGGTTCACGTGGTGCTACGGCGCGCTCAAATGACTTTCTTCTTTTATTTCGCATCACTTTAATCAAAGAGATAGAACAATGCCTAGGCTTGCTCTTAAGGCAAGTGTGGGTTGGAGCTACGTATATAGTGTTATATTGGTAGATTGCCCAGTGCCTCGTTCGGTGCTTCGTTAGGAGGCCTTGCAACAGTCAGCATGCTTCTTAGGTAGAGGGGCATTGATGAGCTCTTCTTCCCCCTCTTCGATACAATGATTAATTATAGACTGCAATTTCTCTATAAAGCTTTATATAAGACTCACTATCTCTAAATTCGGATGACCAAAATGAAAGGTCTCAAGCTTTATTTATAATATTGGCTCTCGGTAGCTAGTTACAATAAATCTACAACTAACAGTAAAAAGTAGATTCTCCTTATGAGATCATGGGGCAGCTGTTGGACTAACAATTGTTGTCTCATCCATGAGCTCCTTTCAGACATAAGGGTACCCATCCTTGTTTTTCAAACATACCTAACAACATATATTTAGTACAAAGTGGAGATTTTGACACGAATCCATGAAATCATCATTGGCACCACTGTTGGCCAGTTAGACTTTACAAAAAAAGAGTACAAGGCCCATCATGTTTCGATACGACTTATTATGTTATGCCATGTTGGAGAATCACCATCGAAAGGGTCATCATCATTTGATGGTGATGTATAGTATCGATCATCATAATTTGGAGATACATGGTCTTCAACCATTGGAGATAACAAATATAAGCATTTATAAAAAGGATATCCCATCATGTGAATTGGCATCTTGTCATCGGGTGCGGTCAAATACCCATAAAAGACACTTGGGATTTTATATGATGGTTTTTTTGGTGGATTGTGTTCCTCTGTCAATTTACTACCATGATATGAAATCCGAAATACAAAGCAACAGTTGGTTTTGGCGACTTCTTCAACTTCAGATCTTAACCATGTGATAAAATATGGACCATTGACCTGACTAAATTCAGTACTTCTAGGACAATACTGATACATCAAAATTTCAAAATATCCCAACCAATGAGGACTCTGATTTCTTATAGTATCGTAATAAAATATGATCCACACACACTCTTCATGTTTTACATATGACATTATAGCAAAATAATCATTATACCATAACCAAGTTTCTTCTATGACTATATATCTCTAACCCGCTAATTGACCGCTATGAAGAGCTCCACTATACATTTTTGGACTATGTTCAAAATATGACACATTAGATTCTCTATTATTATATTTATTGACCCACTTATGAAAAATATTTTCTATAAACTGACTTGACTTGATTTGACTTACTATACAATTAAAACAATAACAATATTTACAATGTTCAGACACAAGAATCCATTTGAATCCTTTTGGATTAGGTTCTGCAGGCTTGCTTGAAGATGATGTTGTATGAAACATTTTGATTTTAGGCATTCTGATTTATTGTTGTAATAGATATTTTCCTTCACTAGTCAATAGATCTGCAACACAATTATCTTTTCTTGGTTTGTATACAATATCAAAGTCATACCGATCTTACCACAAACTCCATATGACAACTCTGTTGTTACCCTATTCTATAGGTCTACGGTTTTTAATAATTCCTTTCATATGCTTCAAATATGTTCTTACTGTGAAATGTACACTCTTCAAAAATAATCTTAATCATTTGATTCCATTTTTAACAACAAGAATTTCTTTGTGTGATTATGGATATCTTTGAAGAATCTTGAGGTATCCATGCAAACCTCTTCTCTCTGAGTATGATTTTGTAACAATACACATTCCCATACATCATCCAAGGCATCTATTTCTAATATGAAAGGTAAGGCTTGTGATGGCAGACACAACTTTGGTAGGTTCTGGAATTTATGTTTGATTATTTGAACTATTGCAGTCATTCTAGAATTCCAAGCAATTTTACCTCTTAGTTTTCTTTGTAAAATTCGGGCATCCTTGGCTTGTTGTTCATAAACATTTATGATATAATTTAGACATCCAAGGAATATTCATATCTTCCTTTTATCCAAAATTTCATCCAACAAGTTCTGTAAATCTTTCAACGCATTCTCTTGTAGCTCAACTTTTCCTTCCGCTATAATTAACCCAAGGTATTCAATTATATTTTTAGAAAACTGTATATTTGATTTTTACATAGCAATTCCATTCTTATATATAGCTTTATATACTTTATGAAAAAGGATTTTGTGTTGTTTGAGATCCATAGAACATACCAACAAGTCATCAATATAAATAATCACAAAATCTAGATCTATAAAAAACATCCTCCATTCGTTTTTGAAATTTTGAGGGAACATTTTTCAAGCCAAATGTCATAACACGCCATTGATATTTCCCATGTGGGACCAAAAAATCATTTTTATATTGATCTGCAATATTTGTACCTATCTTCCAGAATCCACTCTTTAAATCAAACTTGCTAAAGATGTTATTATTTCCTATTTTAGCAAAAAAAAATTATTTTGATGGGAGAGGATATCTAATAGCAATCAGTGCTTCATTCAAAGCTCTGTAATTGATGACCATCCTAGGATTTCCTCTTTTCTATTAAGAATTTTTATTTACATAAAAGGCTCGACAAGCCCATGGACTCTTGCTAGGTTCAATCAATTTTCCTTTTAACAACTTTGCTATCTCTTAGTTGCAATACTTTGTTTTAAATGGAGACATTAGATTAGAAGAGGCCTTTTGAGGTTCACTAGAATAATTTTCTTTTTAAGGGAGATCCACAAAATATTATTCTATGGTCCATAAAGCATTTGTATTGTTAGAGGTACAATCATTTTCTGTCTTATCCTTGATATCAAATATTTCTTCTAATCCATGTAATTTAGCATTTCAGATTATCTTTTTAACCCTCAAAAGTGTTTCTACACAATGTTCAACTTCATCTAGAACATTTGTAGGTACTTTATTTTCGGAAAAACTTCTTCCCATTTACATGAAAATGTATTTCATTAGAAGTAATAGTCAAAGGAAGATATCTATTTACAAAATCTTGTCCCAAAATCATATCAACACCAATATCGTAATATTATAAATTTACAGTCACCTATTTCTCATTCAGGAACAAAGGGAAATTGGGAGAAAATCCTAAAATGAGAACCATAGTACCATTGATTTCTATAAATGATGTATTAATATTTTTCCAGTAATATTCAGGTATAACTGAAAACCTAGCACAAGAGATCATTGCACCTGTATCTATATAGCATCAAGATGCACAATTGGTCTTCCATTTCTTTACTCATCATGTCTTTCAATCTTGTTAATTCACCTTCATCTTGATTTAGAGATACAAGTATTTCCATGATTAGAGATATTTTATGTCTTATTTCTTCCTCTTTGAATTCAATTTGTTTTACTATGTCATCATAGGAATCTATAGAGGAAGTAGATTTTATTTCATCAATGACTAGTACTAGGTGTTTATTTCCACATGACTTTCTTTGGTGCAAGAAAAGGGGTTCTTCTTTTTTAACCTTTTCCTTGTGGGTATGTATAAGCATTGGTGGCTTAGTATCCTAAAAATCATAATCATTAGGATAATAATTGGAAGTATCCACCATGCTAGGTTGCGAGAGGGAGACAAGTTGTCATTGCATGGAGGCAAGTTGGGCTTAGATCTTAGATCAGAATGAGGAGAAAACATGTGGATGTTATTTACACGAGGGCTTAGATCTTCAAAATCAAAATCATAATTATAATCAGAATCATTAGCATTGAGGTATTCACCATATGAATGAAGAGACTCAATGAGATCCCATTCAATAGGATCATATGCAGATTGAAAATTTTCAATGATTTTTTGTTGATGTTTGGTTTTTCCTTGCAGAGGACACTAATCAACCTAGTTGTCAGGATTAGAACAAATATAGAAAGTGGATTTCTTAGTGAGACTGGTTCTTTTCTTAAAATAGGATTTTGTCTTGGGAAAGGACCTTCAGTAGATAAAAGGATTCTTAAAATGAAGAGATTTATAACTTGATTGTTGAAACTTTCACTTCTTGCAAGTGTAGTTAGAGATGCATTTCTTCTTTTTCCACTGGTTAGATTTGCAACCAAAATGATAGGTTTCATCATAAATGTCATAGACTCATTTGTCAAAGCCTAACTATTTTTTAACATATTTATCTATTTTTCATTGCAAACAAGCCTTTTGAAGGGACTTAATAATCAGTTGTTTCATTCATGCCAAAGATAATTAATCCATCTTAGCTACTTCATATGGGTATGTTTCTCTCACCAAATCTAGAATTATACCTGGCATAGCTGCTAAATACTTCCTGATATAGGTAGTATTATCAGGATCTAGGGTATGATAAAGAAAATCTTGCATAATACAACAAAATTCAGGAAGTTGGGAAATGTCACACAATTTCTGCTTCATGAAAAGGTTAGTAGGTAATTGGTCATCAAGTAAAGCATTTCCATAAAAATTCAGTAATGATAGCTCTGATTAATTCTTCTAGTGGTTTTTTAGCTTCCGTTATCTTCATTTTCTCAATAGGAGATAATATTTCCCACCATAGTTCTATATTTCCTATGAATTCCCAAGTTAATCTAAGTGTTAGATCACTCCAAGTAACTCTATTCTTAAATTTAGATTTTTGGGTCTTGGCCCAAGCATTCCATTTTGGTAAAATCATAAATATTTCTCTCTGAGACTTGCAATTTAGATTGGACAAAGGAGTAGGATCTAAATTATCTCTATAAATGTTGGGAAAGTCATCAGAGTTACTCAGATCATATGAGATTTTTCTATCCTTGGTGTCATATTTTGCATTGCACCATTTTTCCCATGTAGTTTGGAAAGGTTTTCCTCTTGCACTTTCTTCTGAGCTATGGGTATTGTCATGAGTAACACCAAAAGTTTCTTCTTGGTATTTACTAACCATGTTTATTTTTATCTAGACTTGTAAAGCATCATTTTTTTCTTTGACAAGAACAATATTTTCTGTAGCTAGTACAGAGATTGATTTTATTCTCTTCAATTTCTCCTAATATTGACACAACATTTTCAGTTTTAAATATCAATGTTTGTATCTTATTATGAATAGGATATGGTAAAATGGATTTTTTTCTCTTTCATTTCTACGACAGTACCAATGGATTTATCTATAGAAGTTTCTCCTTGGATGCTATTCTGGAGGCCATGAAGAAGTTCCAAAATTAGGTCGGTTTTGGCCTTTAGTTCTTGCATGTCCTAATATGTCATTTGAGTCATTTCATCTTGTTCATAAAACTCAACATGCATTCCAGACACATGTTGTTTTATTTACAAAATATCTTGAGCCATGTCATATATATATTGAGCTAAACAAATCGATTGGTAGTTCGAATAATTTTGCAAAAAAATTGAATCATGAGGATTATCATCTATAGCTTTTCTATAATGGACAAAGTCAAGATCTACAATGCCAGACACATCTTTATATTTAGGAGCATAGTTTCCATGACCCAAATATATTTCAAGTAACTAGGTTCTTTCTGATGATTTAGCTTTATCTATGGGCAAGGGGGGTGAACCGAATTTATGGATCTGGGACTAATTATATACATGAAATAATTGCAGTTTGTGTGTTTTCCATTATGTTCTTCGATTGAGGTAGTAGAATAAAATTGTTCAAAGGTAGGATTTGAAACAATACTTGGATTTGAAGTAGAGGATAGACAATATTTACAAGAAGTATTTTTAGACTTATGCAAGGCTATATGTTCTTGAAGTTATGAACTACCAGAGGTATTGTCATATTTATGAGATCTTCGATTTTTATCTTGATGTGGTGAGCTAATAATACTCATGGATCTCTGGAGTCTAAGAAATGGGCCTTTAAAAGAGTTATAGACAATCATTTGTTATGGTTGAGGATGTGGTAAGTATTTCTAACTTAGAGGATGATATGTAGCATTCCTTCTGTAGGCAAAGAGAGCTATGAAAATCCTAATAAAATGGGTCTTACATTTCCAAGGGAAACCATCGTGCCTTCAATTGGAGTGCATTTAAGGAGATTCGAGTTAAGAGTAGGGAGAGTGGTACTAACAAAATGGAGACAAGTTTTGCATGCAACTGTGCAATATCATATCTATGGGACATATCAAAACTAGAAAAAGAAATATATTATAGAAATAATTCATTAATATGGGGGTATGTCAGAGATACTTGATATCCTAGAAAAACAGAGGACCAGACATGGTCGTTATGAAGGGGAGATTGGAATCCTCCTAGCAAAGCATCTTCAATTTTTTTATGAAGAGAGTCAATAACACAGAATAAAGAAGAGACAATAAGGCCTGATCACACAAGAGGATTTATACCAAATTGTAAAAAAGACCCAAATGCACATATTTATAATTGTGTTGCAAACCCCATTCAATATCGTCAAGATTAATCAAAGCGATCTGGTAAACAGGTTGTTGCACATTAATCGGGATATTTACAAAGGAATGTCAGATCAAACTAGGTGCATGAAATTGGAACATCGGAAAATTATAAATTTTATCGAGATTGATCTTGGGTAAATTCTATTTAACATCAGGCTCAAATTCTTGAACTATGATTTTCGTATCATAAAGGTGATCTGAGCTAGTGGAATTTAGCAGATTGGTAAACCATGTCTTCCTTTTATTTTTAACAATGTCTTTGTTAAAATCATAATATTGAGAAGAAAATGAATGCTTTGAAGGTTCCATATTACTACTGAAAACTCTGACTATGTTTTGTGTAAATAGGTAAAGTAACAAACAACAAGAAAGTTAATTTCACATGAAGAAAGAGATGTTTTAGTTACACGCCTTCTTGGATCCAATAGTTGTATCACAGCCTTAGAGACGCTTCTTGGGAACATAAGCAATTATCACATTTACTGAGTAGTCGCATACAACATCTCACTTACTGAACATATCAGATATATGGCTCGTAACACAGAGAACACTCAAGATATGAAAAACACTCAATCTTTATTGATATACAAAAGTATGGATTACAAAAATATTTGGCGCATATATATATATATATTATTCTAGCGGAATCAACAACTAGGATAGGCTCATACTCACGTGACATGGGGTTGATTCCGATCGCTATCACTATAACCTCCAAGTGTAACTGCACATGCCCCAAATTTAGCACATGTCAATTTTTCCATCCAATGAACTCACATAAATGATTTTCTTAACAATGCACTTCATCACTAACTGGTCTACACCACTAGGGCATTGCAAATATTTTTATTATATTTATTGAAAATATCACTATAAAATAAAGACTAAAATACAGACGTAAATATTATTTCAAAAATTATTTAAATAAAAAATATTATAATACTCAATTTATAGTTGTGGATATCAAAACAATTTAATGCATGTATGTTTTCCTTTGATCCCAGACTAAACATGAATGTCGAATAAATCAACACCCTATAAATGACAAGCATTTGCTCCATTCTGTTGTTGTTATGAACCAACCATATCATTTAATTTTATTGTATTTTCATATTATAAGAGTAGGACTATTTATCTTATTTCCAATCATTATTTTTTATTGTATTTTCATATTATGAGAGTATTATTTATCTTTCTTCCAATCATAACAATCAAATTTATGAAGATGTTCTAAGTTTATATATGTAAAGTTTAATTTTACAATGTTAAAATTTTATATATGTATTTTGTTTCTCATTTTCTAGTTGAATCTTTATGGATATTAAAGTTTCATGTTTTATTGAATATGCTCATATAATTATTATTTTTTGTAAGTTAGCCGAAGAATTTTGTATTACCAAAGAAAAAATTACATAGTCTATGTTGTTGGCATGCCACTAGGTAAACTAGACTAGCAACAGAAGAGTAATTTCTTAATCCAAATTGTGTGAGATGGGGAGTAATACCATGAAGTACATATAGAGAAAAACCATGGTCTGTGTTCAAAATATCTAAAAATAAGAGACCATTGTCCTATGCCTTGACTCCTAGACTGAAAATAGGGTAGTGACTTGTTGCCTCTATAGCAAAAAAAACAAAAAAAACATTTGAGGGTCTTGTACAACTTCCAAACTCCGTGTTTACATCCCTCACACCCCATTTCATTTTAGGAAAATATATTCATATAATTATTAGGGAAAAATAAATAAATTATTTTGATATTATAGTTGTTCGACAAATATAAGGTTTTTTTTGTAGATTTTAATACAATTGGAAATTGGTACTTATTAATACTAAAAATAGAACTTAATATATTAATGTAGTAAAGTCTAATATACTATAGCATATACTATATAGAAATTCCAGTGGGATGCAGGAACATAGTTGTTTTGTATCATTATCTCGATACATTGTAATCTAAAATATTTTTTATATTTTTTCTTGTAAATTTAGGTGAAACTATCCACGTTCCCACGTTCCAGAAACTCATGCAACATAATGTTTCACATTATTTTAAAAAAAATGTTTTTATTAATTGATGATAAATTGAATATGATAATGATGATGATTAATGTCCATTGAGACCGAATTGGTCTATCAAACCTTAAGAGGGGAAGGTTACTTGCAATTCTTTAGAATTTTGTTTCAATGCTCAAAAAGATTGTTTTTAATACAACTCTCCATTAATTTATCAATGAATTATTAAAGTTTACAACCAATAATTCTCGATTAATTATTTATTATTCATCAATATGAAAAATTATCAAGCCCCAACTAGTTTAATAATGAATCATCAATACAAATAATTGATAAATTTTAAGTGATGAGTCATTAATATGAATAGCTTACAACCCTCAACAAACTTAATAATAAGCCATTAATGACTCTAACATTAAAGTAATGAACTTATAAAAAACAATAACCTATGCAAAATATTTTTCATATGTTATATGAGTTAAAGGCCAAGTTGAGTTTAGGGAAAGCACTCAAAAATTGGTGACAATCTTAGTTTTACCATTATTGTTGAAAATTGTCCTAATAATAAAGAAAATATTTTTTTTTCTTTGATGATTTCAAAAAAACCTTCAACATCATTCCTAGGGAAATCTTTTAAATTGTATGGAAAACTTAGGAATTTTCTTTGAGCTTAGATTTTAAGTTTATATACTCTACAAGCAAGTCATTGCATGGCTTAAAACTAGTCAAAGATTGGTATAAGAAAATTAATTGCAATATTGGAATTAAAGAGGAATGTCCTTTATTCCCTATCCCCTGTTCTTTTTGAAATTTTGATCATTTGAAAAAGTATTTAAAAATAGCTCAATTCATAAGAACTAGTCTTCACTGCTACATTATTATTTTATTGTTATAAGCTAACAACATTTAAATTTATATTGATCATTTGAAAAAGTACTTAGAAAAGGCTCAATTCATAGAAACTAACCATCATTATTTTGTTGTTATAAGCAAACAACATTTGAAGAGAAGATGAGTATCTTTCAAGAATTATGCAATATATCTAATGATAAATGTTGATAAAACCAAACTCATTATTATAAAATCTAAAAGGTTGAACCAACTTAATGAATTCCTTTATTAACCAACCAAAGGTCAATTCCTATAAATACTTAAGCATATATCTCAATAATAAACTTAATTGGAACCTTAGAATTAAAAAAATAATAATTGTAGGATGGAAGGCATATTACTCTTCAAAAAAACCCATTGTAAAGATGTGGAACTTTTGGCATTGGGATAAAAAGAAATAGTCATAGTGAAGTTTTTGGATATGAACTTTGTTAGAATTTAGAATTCCCCATTTTTCGAATAAAAACTTTGGGCATCATTAAGGGAACGAAATTAAGTTGTTAATATATACAAAAGAGTAAACCATTAAAACTATTAAATAAATTTGTGTGATGTTACGAAATTAATAATAAAATATTGTTATGAAAGAGAGAGAGTGATTGACTAAGAGATATGATCAAAGAAAACAAATAATAAATATTTTTTTTTTTTTTTGTAAGTAAGAAATTATATTAAGTAAGGAGCCTTCTATGGCTAAACATAGGTTCCAAAAGTACAGAATTGCCCAGCTGTAATTACTGGACTGCCCCAACAGAGGGGAAACCAGTCCAGTCATCTTTTTGAGTCATCAGTCTGAGATTGTTGCATAATTATAAAACAAACATAATCAAAAGACATGCCACCTAGCCTAGGATAACAACAGAATATTAGACACCTGGCGAAATGCCTAGCCACACGGCGCCGAGGTCCTCTGCCCATGTTTCTGGTGCGGGCTTGGTCGGCTGGTCTTCCTCTCTTTGCTCCTTGTGCTCCTCTCGTTCTGTGTGATCAGGTGGACCGCTTGGCTCCTCTTCCTTCTGCCGCGCTGCTGCCTATCGCAGCATCTCGTCTAACCCTATGTCAATTTCCCCGCCTGGTGCCATGTCCGCTGGTTCTGTAGAGAGTCCCATTTGCATTGTCGAAAGAATCTGCAGGAAGGTTTCCACATTGTCTTCAGTGGCCTGGAACCGAAATTTGA
>ML809047.1:12877-31253 GCA_009831015.1 Picea engelmannii
ATACAATTACCGACTTGGTTAATCCTCAATGGGGATTAACCTAATAATAAAAATAATAATAATGACATGATTAATCCACAATGGGGATTTAATCCAATAAAAAAATAATAAGAATGCTCTTCGCAGTTACATTATTTCAACACCTACAACATTTTTATCTTTAGGTTTTGGAACCAGTTCCCAAGTCTAACTTTTCTCAATTTGATCAAGTTCCTCGTTCATTATTTTTATCCAGTCTTCACTCTTGATGGCTTCTACAAAATTTTTGGGTTCTATTACTGAAAGCATTGCCTGTTTAGATTCAAATCTAAGTTTCCTTCTTGTTTCTACACTTGAATCTTTATTTCCCGTAATCTGATTTTCAGGGTGATTCTTTTGAACTCTTCTTGATGGTTCTTTTGGTAAGGGTGTTTCTTCTTCATCCTTCTCATCATCAGTTTATGGTTCATTCTCTTGTAGTTCTTTAGTATATTCTTCATCATCACTGGTTTTTCTCCATTCATCAATTTTTGTTTCATCTTGAGATTTGATTTTTCTCAATTTTAGATCATCTATTTTTACATTTGCACTTTCCACTATTTTGTGCAATATTAGATTATTGCATTTGTAGGCCTTTTTGTTAGGTGAATATCCCAAAAATATACCTCCATCTGATATAGAGTCAAATTTCCCTATATTATCTTCATCCCTCTTGATGTAACACTTACTTCCAAAGACTCTGAAATTTTTCGCAAATGTTGGTCTTCCAAACCATAATTCATAAGGGGTTTTCTCATGGTTATCTCTAAGTTGTGCTCGGTTAAATATGTGGATTGTTGTTGTTGGTATCTACTATTCTTACTACCTTTCTTGGGTTGACCCAGGTTCAATTCTACCATGGTTTCCAACAAAACCCCTTCTAAAACTATCGACCCCTCTGGTAAACCAGAAGGCAACGCAGTACACAGAGTGCACTGCGCAATCTCACCCGAGATATTTCTATTGGTGGTTGCAACACTCAAGTGCTTGCAGCCTGGGAATGAGTGGGGATCTGGGATTAAACTCTGTGATCTTCATTTGTTACTTTAACATTCAACTTATATTGAATACCATGTCATTCTTATTCATGCATGTAAAATAGTAGATCTAACTAGTCATTCATGTATTTTTCTAACATCTAATCATTGACAGTAAAGGAAATACACAATATTCAATTACATAACACATGATCTACCACGGTTCACCCATCCTGGGCTACGTCCACAAATATTTGGTTGCTTTGCTCTTTTATTATGGTGTTTCCAAAACTACAACGTCACACACATTACAACTCTCCATCAGTGGGTCAAGATCTACAATGAGGCAGACTAGATCACACCCAGCTCCTCAGCCTGTGATCTAACCCTCAATATCTACCTTGTTTCCTCTCTTCAACTCAACAACTTAAAAAATAGATCGGGTTTACAGTCCTTTTGGTCCTCCCTCATCAAACTTGAGCATTGGAAAACAACAACTACTGAACCATGTTCGAACCCCGACCTAGACCTCCTAGGTACATACTTATACATGTTTTTGGCTTACCAACTATTACATCTTCTTACCAAAACCCTAACCCTATCATCGCTAGGTCTTCTTGCATGTGTGCCTCACATGCTTTCCTCTTCTGCATGCACGTCTATCTTGCACTTGCTTCTTTTCCTGCATGTGTGTCTGCCTTACACGTGTTGTTTTTCCTTCATGCGCATCTGCCTTACACGTGTTGCTTTTCCTCAAAACTGGGCCTGCGCCCAACAACTGTATATATTGCATCTCTCCAAAATTTGTCTGTAAGTTTGGCTTCATTCAACATAGTTCTTGCAGCCTCTTGAAAAGTTATGTTTTTTCTCTCCACAAATCCATTCTGTTGAGGAGTTATTGGAGCTGAGAATTGTCTCTTGATTCCATGATTTTCACAAAACTTATTGAATTATTTAGAGGTAAATTCCCCTCCATTATCTGATATTAAACATTTTATTTTGAGATCTGTTTCATTCTCTACATAAGTCTTGAATGTTTTAAAATTTTCAAATGCCTCATATTTTTCTTTGAGAAAATATACCTAAGTCATCCTCGTGTAGTCATCAATGATCAACATGAAGTAGTGTTCCCCTTATATGCTTCTAGTCTGAGAGGGCCCATTGTGAACAATCTCCAAAGGTTTTGATGTAGAATGTTCTTTTGTCTTGAATCTGTCTCGTCTCCTTTCCTAATTAACAGTGTTTGCAAACAAGATCCGAGGACTTGATGACTTTTGGCATGTCTTTTACAACTCCATATTTACTAGATTTGATCAGGTTATCAAAGCTCAAGTGCCCCATCTTTCTATGCCATAGCCAACTTTCATCTACTTGACTCATATGGCATTCTTCGTCTTCCTTTATATCTAAGATATGCACATTGCTTGAGGTTCTTGGTGCAATAACAACTATTTTTTTATTATCCTTCTTCTCTTATTTCACATTTCTGGGAGTCAAAGATGAGTATATGACTTTGATCACAAGTTTGTCTTACACTTAGAAGATTAGGCTTTATAATTTCAACTAGTAACACATTTTCTGCTTTGTTTTCCTTGTTACCTAAGGTGATTGTGCCTTTTCCAAGTATTTTAGCAGATACATTATCTCCAAATGTGACACTTCCTTTTTCCTTCTTTGTTAGTTTGAGAAATTCATTTTTATCTCATTTCATATGTTTGGAGCCTCCACTGTCATTGTACCATTGACACTTTCTTTTCTTGGCATACAGGGCTACTTTTCATTATGTATCTTCCATATGTTTTCCTTTCCATATTTTCTTATTTTGAGTGATAAAGAAACTGTTTTTGTGGTTAGCCTGCATTCATTTGTTTGATGACCATAATTGTTGCACTTCTTGCATTCAACATTGAACATTTGTAATGGAGAGAATGAATTGTAACTTCTATTCTTCAGATTATTTTTGTTGCTTTTATATTTTTTATTATTTCTATGAATGTATGATTTTCCATAAGCCTTGCAATGTATTACTTTATATCCAAAGTTATTGCAAAAGTAGAAATATCCACAAAATATGTGTTGCTATCTCTTAGGAGGAGTTCTTCTAGCCATTAAATTTCATTTGTCTTCTTTCTCTTTTGTGGGAGGTGCAGCCTTCGGCTTATTATGAACAGTCTTTAATGGTGCCTTCTTCATCTTGTTATTTTCAATTTTTAAGGTGGTCTTAAGAGCATCTGCATAATTGATTTGCCTTTTGTCTGCCTTCTGTGTTGCAAAGGTTGATTTTTTATCATACCCAAGTCCTATCTTATCCTTTAGTGATCTTTGACTACTCAGAATGTCATCCAATATTTTTGAATTGTTTTCAAATCTTGAGTGATTCTTTCCTTTCTCAAGTTCCTTTTTCTGAAGGACAATTTCAACTTCTTGCTTCTCATAGTCTTGTTGTTTTTCATTAAGTTGTTCAGTTAAGACCTCTTCTATTCTTTTGGCTTCTTGGAGTTGAGTCTTCAAGTCAATGATGATTTGTTTATTTTCCTTGACTGATTTTGAGATTTATCTTTCTCTTGATTTATGTGCTTCCTCAGACTCTAGTAATTGTCCTTTTAGTGACTTAGTCTTCTTTTTATATTGTTTGCGCTCTTCCACAGCACTGAGCAATTCTGCTTCAATATATACTTCACCTTCCTCTTCATAGTCTTCATCCATACCAAAAGTATTTTTAGTAGGATTATCATGTTTCTCTATACCCATAAATAGATGCTCTGATTCTTTTTCTTCTTCTTTACTTTCTTCATATGAGTTTTTTTCTTCTTTGGTGTAGAAGGTATTCTTCTTTTTGTAGACTTTCTTATTGTTTTTGTTTTTTCTCTTCTTGTACTCTTTGTAAGTTTCTTCACCATCACTTTCTTATTGTTTTGGATCGGGACATTTGTTGGAAAAATGTCCAACTTTTCCACAGTTAAAACGTTTCAGAGGTAGTTTTCCTTTGAATTTACTTGTTCCTTTCTTAAGTTTTTTCATGAAATTTTCTAATTCTTCATCAGATATCTCTGATTGATCTTCATTGGACACATGCTCTTGATTCTTCTTAGCTTTTCTTTCTTTGAAGGATGTTTCCCCTTGAGATGGTCTTTCTTATGATGTCCTCATCTCATAGGCTATGAGGATTCCATGGAGCTCATCCATAGTGAGTTTGTCAAGGTTATCTCTATCCTCTAAGGTAGAGATCTTGGCATCATATCCCATAGGAAATTATCTCAACACTTTCTGAACAATATATTTGTCTTCTACTGTTTCACACAATGCTTTGACTGAGTTGACTATCTCATCTACCCTCTGAAGATATTTTGAAATATTTTCTTCTTCCTTCATCTTTATATTTTCAAATTGTGCTCTGAGTGTTTGAATTTTGGATTTTTTTACCTTGCCATCTCCTTCATAAATAATTTTAAGTTTCTCCCATAATTATTTGGTCGATTTGCAGTGCATTACTTTTACAAATACATTTCTGGATAATCCACTTAAAATGACATTAACAACTCTTGAATTGTCATTGAATAACTTTGCAACAACATCAGTTGGTGGGGAAGATGGTGCAGTGTAGCCATCTTCTACAGATTGCCAAATATCAAATCCAAGTGCCATCAGATGACTCTTCATCCTTATTCTCCAAAAAACATAGTCATCTCCTTTGAACAATGGTGCTATTTTGGATGACATTCCTTGTTGTTGATCCATTGGATTCTTCAAGATCTACCTTCCAATGGTTAGACTGTGGTGAAGGAACCTTGATCTGATACCAATTGTTGGAAATAATGAGAGGGGGGTGAATCAGTATTACCTTTTATTCAATTAGTATTTCTTTTTCAAACTTTTTCAACCAAAACAATAAATTAACAATGAATTTAATAATTAATTATTTATCATTAACAAGAATTACAATGACTATAACAACAAGTTGTGATTGTGAAGGAGACCAATCCTTTTTAGAGCACCAACTCTAGGAGACACAAACCCCCTTTGTTTTTTGAGCAACTACTCAAGGAAGCTGCAACTCCTTGCTTCTTCAAGCACCAACTTAAAAGGAGGCTCCAACCCCATGAATTCCTCAAGCAAGAACTTAAAAGGAGGCACCAACCCCCCTACTGTTCCAGGTTTCTATTTGAAGAGGACTATGGTCCTTCCTAGCTTCTCCCTTCCACCCTCACTGCACAGTTTTTATTTTTACTCTCATACATTTTGGTGACTCTGCTTCAAGTATACTCTCCTGAGTCGCACCAACATCTTGGTTATTTCAGGTTTCTATTTGAAGAGGACTACAGTCCTTTCTAGCTCCTCCCTTCCACCCTCACTGCACAATTTTTACTTTTACTCTCATATATTTTGGTGACTCTGCTTCAGGTATATTCTCCTGAGTCACACCAACCCCCTGGTTGTTTTAGGTTTCTATTTGAAGAGGACTATAGTCCTTCCTAGCTCCTCCCTTCCACCCTCACTGCACAGTTTTTACTTTTACTCTCATATATTTTGGTGACTCTACTTAAGGTATAATCTCCTGAGTCACACCAACCCCTTAGTTGTTTCATGTTTCTATTTGAAGAGGACTATAATACTTCCTTGCTCCTCCCTTCCACCCTCACTGCAGAGTTTTTACTTTTACTCTCATATATTCTGGTGACTCTGCTTCAGGTATACTCTCCTGAGTCACTCTTTAATTATTCATTCTGATGGGTTTATATATCTTACCAAACGATGTGCATCACTGAACCATTGTGTCTCTTCAATGAATCAATGTGCCTCTTCATTAACAATAGACTGTTATTGAAATTAACTTGAATTGACTTCATATCCCCTTTAAATTAATTAAGTTTAGTTATTTCTTATTTCAATCTTCCTTATGGAATGATCGATCTGAGAAACCCTTCAAAAAATGACTAAGACTGTCACTTTCATCATTACACAGAGTTCTAGTTTCGTCGAAACTCGATTATCATTGGATCATGATCAAGATTCAATCTTGATCGTTGATTTCCATGTCTGACTGTCTTAGGCACCTAGCCACTTTCTTCAATCGATTTCTAGGGCATTTGACTTAGGGAAAGAATTGTGGCTTAAGTCGAAAATGTCTCGAAACTTGTTGCAATGGGGTTGCGCCTTTCATGTCTCGGAACTTGTCACAATGGGATGCACCTCTTGTGTCTGGAAACTTGTCATTATGGGGTTGTGCCTCTCATGTCTCGAAAATGTGTCATAATGGGGTTGTGCCTCTTGTGTCTCGGAACTTGTCGCAATGGGGTTGTGCCTCTCGTGTCTTGAAACTTGTCATAATGAGGTTGTGCCTTTCGTGTCCTCGAAAGTTGTCGCAATGGGGCTTTAATACTACTTCCATGTCGCATGCAGTATGGGACAATTAATACTACTTCCTTGCTTCTAAGAAGTAATTATTCTAAATGAGTTTATCATGTTCTTTATTTGAAAATTTTGTTAGAATTTTTTTCCCTATTTGGAAAACTTTCCTATTAAAAAGTTCCTTTTAAATTTACCACCAGAACATAAAATAAAGTCAAAATTTACCATAAGAACATAAAATAATGTCAAAATCAAGCAGTCAAATCTAAAAGATAATATCTCTTAAAGAATTCATTTAAACTTTAAACATGTTATTTTTTTTTTCCAGGACAAAGTTTGAGGAAAACTCTCGAGTACTTCCCCTCATTTCGAGGATGATACTTAGGTTAAACACTATAATCTTCAGGGAACAAGGCCAATCAACAACAATATTCAAAGCCACTGCAATAATAGATTTGTTAAATGCTCAACATGTCACTTGTAGGATTTGAATCTAGGTGGGAAGGATACCAATCATTCCTCCCAACCACCAGAGCTAAACCCAATTGAAAAAACTTGAACATCTCTCTAACTCATCAAGTACCTTTAATTATCCTACTATAATACAATATAAGAATACCAAGGTACAATTATGTTCACCTTTCTAAATTTTCTCATAAAAAAAAATTCTTTTAAATTTACCACAGGAACATAAAATAATGTCAAAATTTACCATAGGAACATAAAATAATGTCAAAATCAAGCAATCAAATCTAAAAGACAATATCTCTTAAAGAATCCATTTAAACTTTGAACATGTTTTTTTTCCAGGTTACAAAGTTTGAGGAAAACACTTGAGTACTTCCCCTCATTTTGAGGATGGTACTTAGGGTAAACACTAGAATCTTCAGGGCACAAGGCCAATCAACATCATTACTCAAAATCATTACATTAATATATTTGTTAAACGGTCAACATCTCACTTGCGAGATTTGAATCTAAGTGGGAAGGATACCAATCATTCCTCCAAACCACCCGAGCTAAACCCAATTGAAAAAACTTGAACATGTCTCTAACTCGTCAAATACCTTTAATTGTCCTACTAGAATACAATATAAGAATACCAAGGTACAATTATGACAAATTACTAATAGATTTGCCACCTTCTTACATGACAACAATTTATTAATATACATGTGTTACTACTCATGGAGGATGGTAATGCTCTATATTCAACAATCCAATGGTTATACGTACTAATAGTCAATGTTTATGGATACACACCCACAATGTCACATGATCCATTTTTATTTCTCATTGCTTTGGAAAAATTGTCATCTATTTTGGGCATTTGATTTAGATTAATTAAAAATTTGGTTGTGGCCGCATTGCGACATTGTTTATTGCACCACCCAAATATCATCATATTGAATATGTGTCTTTACGATGGAAGGAAGAAATAGTTAGTAGTTGTAACTTGTAAGTACTCGACTTAGGTTGATTTTAAAGCATTTACATTAAATGCTTTAAAATCAACCTAAGTCGAGTACTTACAAGTTACAACTACTAACTATTTCTTCCTTCCATTCCAAAGACACCTATTCAATTTGTCACACATTCTCTTTGTGATGCATGTCGATTGTTGCTACTAAAAATTTACAAAAAATAGGCATTATTTAGTTGTTCTATGAAATGGATTTTTTCGTTGGAATTCGGCGATATAAATTTACACAAATCACTATTTTTTGTTGTTCAAAATCCATTTCTGAATGCAGAAATGGATTTAGCATGTTGAAAAACCTCTAGCACACTAGGATTATATAGAAATAATCCCTCAAATCTACGAATCTAACAATTTCTCATCGGATTTCAGGTAAATGTCCCCGGAAAAAGTTGTCATTCCGTAGAACGTTTAGCCTACGACAAAAAAACATGATGATTGTTTCAATTTCAAATCAAATGACTTGTTGTAGTAAGGAGTAAATGTTGCATTTATTGTGAATGTTTTTTTTTTTTTTTATCATCCACAATAATGCACAAATTAGTCTTATCACTTTATATTATGTCAGTCATCAAAACAACTTTTTGTTTTGTATTATACTTAATATTTTTTGTTTTATAAGTTAAAACATTAGGGAATTTAAATACTTCAAATCATTGATTGAAGAAGTGAAAAGTAAATTAACCATCATAATATCATACCTATGACAAGGACTAATAAATTAATTATCTTAAATATTATGTGTTGGAGAACCATGGAATTAGATAGATTAGGGAGCTAAGTATTCCAAGAAGAGGTGGTGTCTAGAGACATCGTTACATCAATTTAGCACAAATAATCAATAGCTCAATATACATAGAAGTGTAAGAAACCAAAATACTTATGTATACAACACATATCACACACTCATTGTATAGATTGACTCATAAGTGTTGATGGGAGGAATGACAAGATCCTCAGTCAAGCATTTTTGAATCTCACTAGGCTAGGTGAGATAGGCAGGATTATCACCCTAGGCTTATAACATGTCAAAAATTTCAATTAGACCTCAAAAAATAACTTCTTGGATTTGATGTTATTCTAAAATATGTATGCTTTTATGTAAAATAATTTTAAAGTAGAAAAGTGTTTGCAAATGAAATTTATAAAATAGTGAAATAAGTAAATGCAAGATAACATAAATATGAAAATTCATATCACAAGTCTCATAAATGAGAAGAAATTAGCAGATAATTTTATTGATTTCAATACCCCTAAGTCTTTTGTTTCTTTATTTTCAATATTTCTCTTGTAACTCTAGAATTTTATCATCATCAGAAAATATATAAAAAAGCAACCAATATAAAAATGTCACATCATCAAACACTTGTACCTCCCAAAAATATCATAATGACATGATATTAAAAGTTTTTCAAAATAATATCATGTGTCTATTGTCCCAAAAAATATGCATCAAATGTTAAAGTGAAAATTTCATCATATAAACTTAAACAAATTAGAAATCGTATTTTTTGTTTGAAGATGCCTCCCTTTGTCTACTTCCCTCTGAAAGAGTAGCCTGGTGCTTAAGTAATTCTGGATCAACAAACTTCTTTTCCTCCACTTTTTCAATTTCAGGGTGCATGTCGTTGAATGTAATTTTTCTTTCATTACTTTCAGCCTGAACTAGGGGGTTGTTTTGATTGTACTGATGAGGCCTCGGATGAGTTAGAGCTTGGGGAATTTGTATGTGGTTTACCTTTGTCTAATTGAGGTTCAATGGGTAAAACTTTATATTTTCTGGGAACTTGGACAAAACGAGCCATAGAAGCAGCATAAGCAACATGAGGCATGGAGTGCATAGAATGCGGTGGTGGCAATGGGACATCAGACCAATGGACTATGCTAGAAGGAGGATTTGTAGGAATTTTCTCCCAACCATCATTGGTTCGCTGCATAAGAGGCTCAGGAAAATAGGCAATACTCGGGTGAGGTTGCAGGGGAGGAGCAATAGGTGCTTGAGGTGGAGGCAAGATAGGATGTCCAACAAGGTTCAATTAGTTGGTTTGTACCAGTTGATTTAAATCTTCAGAGTTGGCATCAAAGTGTATTGAGAATCTCATTATTTTATTTCTTCCTTATTTCCCAAAAAAATTAGGCACTCTTCCTCTCCAACCTTTGTTTCCCCTGTTTCCACTGTGGTTACTGTCACGACTGAAAAAAATCATATGTATGCATCAATAATCCAATTAGTAAATATACAAGACACTGTATATCAAGCATCTAATGCTATTTTTCTTTCAAATGATTTAGCAATGGCTTTGAAAAGACCAAGCAATCAAGCATGCAAAGGGAGAATGAAAGGGAATGACGGAAAACAGGGAAGCAAAACCACAATATGATAGATAATCCACTCTTTACTACATGTTCCAAACATATGAACTGTACATTCTTTATCAAACTTCTTCATATGAACAATCATTAATTTCTTTGAACATAGGTAATGAATGAAAATGAAATAATAAATGATAGGGGAATAATGACAAGGGATTTATAATATGCGAAAAATGTTATAAAATAACAAGAATGAATGAAGAATTTTATGTTCATAATTCATAAACAATCAATTAATTATGTTCATAACCTACATCATTTTCTATTTGAATAAATCAAATAGCCTATATATTGTTCACTTCAGAATACTCACAAACAATTTTCCATGACATTCATGTATGCCTGAAACATTTCTTTTATTCACTCAATACTTTCAAGTTAAAAACAAATTTCTCATATATCTCCCTTTTACCAGAACCAATACCAATGTTATATAAACCAATCTGTTAGTAGATTCCTCTTTAAAAGTTTATATTTACATAAATAGAGGGAGTAATTCCATGAAATATGTTTTGAGAAATTTGAGAATAATTTTTGGAAAGTGATATATGATGTGGGGATAATTCCATGTTCATATAATAAAAAAAAATCATCCATATTTTAATCCTCTTCCAAGGTATCTTCATTTTCAACAACTCAAACTTGTATGATACTATTCAGATGCCAAATTGGTAATGATTTCAACCAATACTTTTAAATCCAAACCCAAGTCTTTACATTATGACCATTTGATATTATTTGCAAAACTAGTGTTAGATTTAGATATGTAAATGAAATAGGATGGATTCAGTATTTAAATATTGAATAGAACTAAATGACTTTTAGTTCCATCCAACTACTTATTATGTCGAGTTACTAAGAGTTCAAACCAAATAATAAGTATAAACTTGCATGAATATCTTAACTAAACCAACAATTCATTGATGCCATACCATCATAGATTTAATCAAAGAGACATAGGGTACTCAGGTGACCCAAACATTATAATCAACAAGTGAAATGATGAGTGTGTAGTCATATCAAAGAACTGAGGAACTGCCCAGTATGGGCAGTTCATAACTTGCTATAAACCGAAAACCAGTGGAGCCATAATTATGTTATAACCATCAACTTTGAATCTGAGTTCTTTAAACATTTTCAAAAGAATATATATGGCCATATATATGGTCCCTTTCAAATCATATGTAACAATTTATATATATATATATATATATATATATATATATATATATATATATATATATATATATATGGGACCAAGGTTCAAATCCCATATAACCAAGAAGCCAACAAACATATATTCATTATGTATTAGAAACAATACCCACAAACCCAGGTCGAACCCCAATAAACATAACAAATAATAAGGGTTGTCAAAAAAATTGCTAGTTGCATAAACAATATGAGAGTGAATAACATGTATCTAACTTTAAAACTCAATCCGAAATCATTCATCCATCATAAGGCACGGGTTCAAAACTCGACCTAAACTCAACACGACAAAACCACTTCAATGTTGGTCATATAATTCACTAATAGAAAAAATATTGTAAGCTTATTCAGATCTGGACTAAGTCTAAAACTTAGCAGTCATTATGGAGACATGGATTTAACCATAACCCCCAAAAAATACTCAACACATAACCATTATGGCCATATGGACTGAACCCACAATGAAAACCAACAAAACAAAGAACAATTTGAAGTCTGGTCACATAAACAGTTGACTAATTGTTATTATTCACAAACCTAGGTCAAAGCTTGACCTAAACCAAATATGACAACATTGTGTTGAACTTATGCTTATACTGAGAGGGGGGTGAATCAATATAAGATACTTTTTACTTTATTTAACCATGTGTCAATCATTCATTTGTCGAGAAACAATAATCACATATAAACTCAAATCAACATGCACAAAGTTTAACATGAAAAACCAATCGGGATAAAACCATAAACTTATCTTTATAAATTCATGTAGGCACCAACCTACTGTTTCAATATTTACAGGAACCAACCTATTGGAGACACCAATCCCCTCAGCTAAGCACTAACTTATGAGCACTTGTAGGCACCAACCTACTAGAGACACCAATATCTTCATCTGAGCACCAACTCAACAAGATGTTGTGTAGACACCAACCTATTGGAGACACCAATCTCCTCAGTTGAGAACCAACTTGGTAAGACCTGTATAGAAACCAATCCAAGATCTTCATATACATAGTACTTTTGACTTCACCTGCATGCTTCATACTTCAGACATTGCTTCAAACCCTAGTCAAATTTAGCCTTCATCCCTAGTGAGCCTCATAGCATCATTCCCATAATATGATCCTAGATTGTAGCATCACAACCTCAAAACAATGCACTTTGCATTATCACATACCTTTAGTCCTTCGTAGTGCACCTTAAGAACAAGAAAATCCCAAGAAAACCCCTCAGACTTCTCTTGCACACCTTTAGATCCCAAAAAGACACCCCAACACCTCTAGTGCACCTCATACCTGATCTCTTGCTTTGATACTCTTCAAATGCACACATATATCTTGTATTTATTGTATTTTTGTCATCGCTTTTAAGGCTGACCTGTAAAGACTGGTTGAACCAACGTGAATTTTTTGGTTGGGTTGTCTGACAGAAAAATTCATATCTCCTCATTCATAAGGAGTTAGAGGGAATTTCATATATCATTGGAAAATTTTCAAATAATATTTCCAACCATGTATTTTATGCTCCCATTTGAGCTAGGTATATAGAGTAAAAATTCCTTCAAATATAGGGTATGCAAATTGAGCATCAAAAATCCAAAAACAATATTTCCAACAATCTCCATCTTGCAATATTTATCTTGGAATTTTGTAGTCTTCCCATGTCTTTGACATCAGTGACAACAATATTTTCAACAATCTCCCCCTTTTTTATTGATGGAAACTCTTAGTCAATTTTGATACCCCCACTGTCTGCAACTTTCCTTGTGTAATGTCTCTAACTAGGCTAGGGTGAAATATTATGTTTATTGTCCAAAAATTGTAGTTTATATTTGTGTAAATTTGTCAAACATTTTGTATTAATGTTGCAACTAACTTCTTACAAACAATTTGCATATGTTTCAAGGATAGGAATATTGTCAAACATATTGCATGCATCCATTACACAAAACATAGATAACCATGGCATCTTATTATGGTTTGAAACCCCCAAATCACAACAATACAATATCTCTAATAGTTGTAATAACAACTAAAAATTACTCCTAAACACACAGGTCTAATGCCTGCCAGGCAACTACAATGTCCATTAACAGAAAACAATTCAAACAAAAAAACCTGGAATGATGCCAATAAATGTTTTCAACTTCTTCAAGGCTCTCCTCTCTCGACAATGATCTACTGCATCCTATCCACTCTACGAACGACCCTTTGATCCCTCTTGTAACCGATCGCAGAGGTCCTCGCAGGACAAAGTCGGTCATCTAGCGGGGCCTCGCGGGACACCCTGTACTCAATCCGCGGGGATGCCTTTAACCACGATTTCTCCAAAACTCCCCTGATACCTACATAAATATGGGATCGACCTTTTCCATAAAATCCTCGCAAACTTCTTGTGCACTTGGTATACTTGAATACAAACCCCAAACTAAAGCTCCAATGGAAATCTTGGATGGATTCCCCTCTTGTCTAGCTAGGGTGGACATTGCACCACTGAAACTAAACTGCAATGGTGGAAGGGTTTTACTAAACCCTAATGAAACAATGGCTCCAAGAGCACTCGAAAATGAGATGTCAAATCATAATGTCAAGGTGAATAGTTACCCCCTTTATTTAGTCTTCCTTTGAACCTTCTATATCTTTCCCTTTTTGACCAAATCAAATATGACTTCTTTTGACTAAATCAAATATGACCCTTATCTCCCTTTTACTTTCACTTTAAGATTAAAAGTCACTTTTAATAATGGTTAAGTAAATTATTAATCTAAAGTAACTTGATTTCCTTAATTTCACTTTAAATACATAGCAACTCCTAATTGAGTGACATTAAATAACCCTTTTGACTCCCTTTTTCTTCACCGACGAGCCGAAGAAGTCATTTCCACTGTTGAACAGGGGAATCCAAAAATGGGGACATGAAACTTTGTGTCTGCAATTCTTCCTCTACCTGCAATTTCTCCCCCTTTCAAATCAATGAAAAAAGGCTCACCCCCTGAGCGTCTGCTTTCCTTCAAGCACTCCAATGGGAAATTTAAAAGTATATCTCTAATTTCCCACTTGTTGACAACTGATCATTATCCAAACTATCTTTGATACAAGTATCCATCATCAACCCTTCTATTTGATTGTTTTTATTGAATAAACATTCCATTCCAAAGTCATGGCATTGATATTTTGAATAGGGTGAAGCTTTAGTATTGACTTTATTTGAATTTTTTTATGCCTCCACATTCCTTTCTGACAAGGACCAATCAGATGACTTCTCTTTTCCAAAAGAATATTGTAAACTTGAATTTCCATGTTCACAAGGAAATGTACCAACCTTAACTTTTCTAGAAATTGGGCGTACATGATTCGAGTGAGAATCAAAACAATGAATCTTCTCGCCATCTTCATCTAGCTTATGTCAACCTTTCTCGTAACAAACAATTTCATCTCTCCCTATTTCTTGATTTTTCTTCCTTTTCCAAACCTTTGAGTATTCTTATTTATGTTTGGAAAGAACATCTTCTTCCCTATTTTGTTTAGGAGGTCTTACTATGTTGTTTCTACAGTAATGTGTTATATGCCCATAGTTATTTCACTTATAACATTCAATATTGTAATCAAGTAGAGAAGAAAATGAATTGTGGATTCTATTAGAAAACCCATGAGAACTTATGGTTTTTTGGGTCACATAATCATCCTTTGAGGTCTTAATATAATAATCTCTATTTCTATATCTCACATGATCACTTTTTGCATAATCTCTACAATCTATTTCCTTATGACCAAAATTATTGCAAGAAAAATAGTAGCCAAGGAGGAGATTTTGATATTGGGTTGTGAACAACCTTCTTGGTGGAACGACTCTTCTGAACTCATTCTTGTTGTTCTTGTGAGAAGAATTAGGTTTATGTTGTTCATCATTTCCTTTCTTGTTGCCACTTTCATTGTTGATGGATCCTTTGAGAATATTGACATAGCTTTTAGGCTTTTCTTCATTTTTCATTTTTTGTTGGTTTTGTGGCCTTAGCGCTTACATCTCCCTTGGGGGTCTTTTGTTTTTCATCATAGCCAAGACCAGTCCTAATGAATGGTGACCTTCGAAAACTAAGGATCTCATTTAAATTTCTTGTTCTCTTTTCAAAATTCAACTGAGCATTCCACTTCTTCAATTCCTCCTTTAATGAGTCAACTTCAGACTCTAACTTTTCACATGTTTCTTCCCTTTATTTGAGCTAACTTTTCATTGTTTCTTCTAGCTGAATCTTCAAGATAATAATTATCTTCTCTAATTCTTAAAGATTATGATCCTTCTTTTCATGTTTCTGCAATTTCTCCTTCTTATTTATATTCTTTTTCCTCATCCTATCTATTTCTTCTAAGGCACTAATGATTTCTACTTCAAGATATTCTTCTTTTGAATCTACCTTTTCTTTTTTATTATCTTCATTTTCTTCATCACTAGGATTTGTTTCCATGGTTCTTCATCATCACTATCTTCCCTTTCTGCATATGGACAATTAGCATCAAAATGTCATATTCTACCATAAATCATTTGAAGGGTGTCTTACCTTTGTATTTGCAAGGTCCTCCTTTTATCTTTCTCACAAATTATGTTTCTTTTGTCTTTGATTCACATCTGGAACAATCATCAGATCTCTCTTCATAAATGTTTTGTAGCTTGTCCCAAATACGTTTAGCTTATGTACACTTCACTACCTTGATAGTCTTAGAATCTGATAGGTCACTCAAGATGGAATCCAATGCTTTTGTATTTTTTTCACTTGACTCATTTTGAGCTTCATCTGTATAACTTGTTGTGACTGATTCCCAAATACCAAACCCAAGGGCCTTCAAACAAGTCTTCATTCTTATACTCCATGATGCATACTTTGTTCCATTGAATAAAGGAGCTCTGTTTATAGGGAGACCTTCCTTACAATCCATATGTGCTCAAGATCTGTCTTATAGTGGTTAAATTGTTTCTGAAGGAACCGACTCTAATACCAATTGTTGAAATTATGCTTATACTGAGAGGGGGGATGAATCAATATAAGATACTTTTTACTTTATTTAACCATGCATCAATAATTTGTTATCTGAGAAACAATAATCACATATAAACTCAAATCACAATGCACAAAGTTTAACATGGAAACCTAATTGAGAGAAAACCATAAAACTTATCCTTATAAATTCATGTATACACCAACCTATTGTTACAATATTTGCAGGCACCAACCTACTGGACACAACAATCCCCTCATTTTAGAACCAACTCAACAGTACCTGTAGGCAACAACCTACTAGAGACACCAATCTCTTTAGTTGAGAACCAACTCAAAAAGATATTGTGTAAGCACCAACCTACTAGAGACACCAATTTCCTTAGTTGAATGACAACTCGGTAAGACCTGTATATGCAACAATCCAATATATTCATATACAAAGTACTTGTAACTTCACCTGCATGCTTCATACTTCATACATGGCTTCAAACCCTAGTCACATTTAGCCTTCATGCCCTAGTGATCCTCATAGCATAATTCCCAGAATATGATCCCACACTGCATCATTACAACCTCAAAAAAATGCATTTTGCAACATCACAAACCTTCAATCCTTCATAACACATCTTAATAACAATAAAATCCCAAGAAAACCCCTCAAACTTCTCTTGCATATCTTTAGATACCAAAAAGACACCCCAGCTCCTCTAGAACACCTCATATCTCTTCCATGCACCTCATACTTGATCTCATGCTTGGATACTCTTTAAATGCACACATATATCTTGTATTTATAGTATTTATGTCCTCACTTTAAGGGTCGACCTGTAAATACTGGCTGAGTCAACCTGAATTTTCCGGCTGGGTTGGCTGACAAAAAAATTCATATCTTGTCATTCTTAAGGAGTTAGAGGGAATTCCATATATCGTTGGAAAGGTCTCAGAATAAGATTTTCAACCATATATTTTATGATCCCATTTGAGCTAGGTATCTAGAGTAAAAATTCCTTCAAAGATAGGGTATCCAAACTGAGCATAAAAAATACAAAAATAATATTTCCAACAATCTCCGTCTTGCAATATTTATCTTGGAAATATGTAGTCTTCCCATGTCTTTGACATCAGTGACAACAATATTTCCAACAAGTGGGTTTATCCAACTATCCATTTTCTTTTCGAACCCACCATCCATTTTCAAATAAATGTCCAGGAAATGGAAAATGAAAATATGAATTGAGATTCGACAGAGGGTATTGAAAAAATATTTCTTTTCCTTTGTGAATAGAAACCCTCAAACTCTAATTCAGAATACTTCCATTCAAGAGAAAAAATAAGGGAAGAGGAACCACACACTCAATACAAATAAAAAACTAGGGGTAAAGGTAACTCATTACTTTGCAAAATACATGCAAGAGATGTTCAACAGACTCGCGAGTACATACCTTGCCAGGGATCCTTTTTTATACCAATTGTTTGATGCTGATACGATTGCTACAACTACAAAGAACAGTGTTTCCCAAAGTCGAGCTTGAGCTCTCTACATACCAAAAAATACATATATAATGACAAAACCCCAAGGAAAGAAGGATGGTAAAGCACGGGACTATGGAGTAAATTCCCATGTCCTTGCTATTCAATGCATGGCCATCCCATCACATTGCCATTCAAAACCAAATATTGCATTTGCATGTTAACTCAACATTAATTGCATATCAAACAAAACCTCATAACTTATGTCATGCATCTATATCACTCTCGATACCATGTAAACTTTTAAGCATCAACGCATACCATACATAGTACGCTATGTAAACCTCGAGATCAATGCATTTTCAATTAAATGCTACCTATAACATGTCATATCAACACTTATATCCATTAAAATAGGCCACGATTCATACCTTTGTGTATGATATACCATATAAATAAATTGTATGCTTTGCAACACCTTTCATATCAAGCGACCATACCTTG
>ML809047.1:31483-55374 GCA_009831015.1 Picea engelmannii
ATTAATCTTTGCCGCATAAAAAATACATATCCATATATCAAACTCTAGGCCACATAAACTATGTAAATGTTTATATATATCAAATTAATAAAATTAATACACTTTGAAGGTCATATCTTAGGAGTAACCTTGATTTTCAATGTGGATATAATCCTAAGGATAAAACATAATGTGTTCTTTGCAAATTTCACAAGTGCCATGCTTAATAATATCATGATGTTGAGTAGTAAACAAAGTTACCATAACCGACATACACCATATTAAAATGCAACAAACCTTTTGCATCATCTAAACATGTCAAGCATCATAAGAACTGTGGATCAACATACCATAACATTGAAGCTTCATAACTGAAATCATAATATCATTGATATGATGATATGCAAACCTATTGAGGAAAATGTTTGAAAATAGTCACTTATTTTGTTTTCTCCTAGGGGACACCACCTATTATTATTTCATAACAAATCTATAGATAGGCCTTGCAATAATTTGTGGGCTAGAATAGTAGGTGACAAATTTTTTATTCAACACTAAGGTCATATTATATAGCACCAAGATGTAACCAACTCTCTTGAAGTGAGGAAGATGAAGTTCACTTAGATTGACAAGGGTGCATACCAAATACATTGAATTTTTCCTTGTTCTATGCACCAGTCGATTTCTTTGGTCTAATTGTTCGACCAATCAAATTCCCAGTCAACCATTCATTCAACTCTCCTAGTTGACTATCAACTATTGATTGACTATTTCCAAAAGATCCAGAGGTGTGATCAACTTTCTTAGGCTATTGTTCCAACACCCCCTCATCAACATAATGCTATAGAGGTTTAGGAGGTGAAATTACTTTTGTACACCCCCTCATCAACATAATGCTATAGAGGTTTAGGAGGTGAAATTACTTTTGTACACCCCCTCATCAACATAATTCTATAGATATTTAGGAGGTGAAATTACTTCTGTACACCCCCTCATAATTGCAGTTTTCTAAATCCCAAGCATAGTTGTAAGTTTGACAAACTTAGTTTTTGATAAAGGCTTGGTAAATATATCAACAACCTAATTGTTTGTCCTATAATAAACAAGATTCACAACATTATCCTGTAGAATTTTTCTCAAGTAATGAGCATGAAGCTCCACATGCTTCATCTTACTGTGTGCAACAAAATTCTCTACAACCTATATCACACTTCGATTGTCACAATTACCACAGTTGATGTCTTGAGTAGAAAACCAAATTCTCCTATGAGATGTTGAATCCATATTGCCTCTATGCTAGCATGCACTACACCAAAATATTTTGTTGCCGTGGTCCAAAGTGAGACAATCTTCTATTTTTTACAATACTTAACTGTGGGTCCAAAACCAAGAGGAAACACATAGCTAGATGTAGACCTTCTATCATCACCATCTCTAGCCCAATCTGAGTGAATGTAACTAACCCATTGGTTCACTTTTCCACTACAATACTTAATACCAAGTTGTTAAGAGTGCTTGATATAATAGAAAAATATGTTTGCAACCTTAAGGTGACTTTATTTTTTACCCTGCATAAACTGAGAAACCACATGTTATGATCCAATGCCTTAACAATGATTATAATTCAATACTTACAGTCACTTCAAGGGGGAAACTTCCTTTTATGACATCTCTACTTCTAAATACAATAAGAGATGAGATAATATGCTCCTAATACTATATCTCCTTCAGATATATGGGAGACAAAGGGTTACAATTATGATGAAAGGGTGCAATTAAGGGTTCTAACTGACCTACTAGAAATGTAATAATTCAATATCTAGGGCTTAATAAGTGGTTTTATACATAACATGGGACTTTGTCTAGGGCTTAACATACCCCTCCCGTTCAAACAAGTGTTTTCCTCAACACTTGACTCACCACGGGTGCTTCTGCATGAAGAACTCATCTTCCCATGTCACCTCTTCCACTAGTATGTTCTTCCATTTGACGAGGTACTTTGTAATTGCTTGATTTCTCAGCTGCTTAATTCTTGTTTCAAGAATTGTTTCTGGCTCTAGTGTGATTTTCCCTTCTTCATTGATCTCTGGTAAAATAGTTTGGACTAGGATCTTGTTGTCGATGACCCTCTTTAAGCAAGAAACATGGAATATTGGATGTGCAAGTGAATATGGGGGAAACTCCAATTTGTAATCCATACTTATGATCCTTTACAAAACCTTATAGGGGCCATAATATTTGAGTTTTAATTTATTGTCCTTCTTTTTTTGTTTTAGGGACATTTGTTTTTATGGTTGTATCCCTAGAAATATCCAATCCTTCACTTCAAAATCCCTTTCACTGCGATGTTGATATGCTTGTTGTTTCATCCTATTTTGTGCCATAACCTAGTTGTCCTTCAATAGTTTGAGGACCTCTTTTCGGTTCCCTATGTGGTACTCCACTGCCTGAACCTTTGTATTCCTTTTCAAGGGTGTTGTGATGGATGGAGGATGATATCCTTAAAGTGCCATAAATGGGGACATTTTTTATGTAGTATGGAAGGATGTGTTGTACCACCATTCTGCCAAGGGAAACCACTTGACCCATTATGTTTGTTTATCGGATGTAAAGCAACGAAGATACCCTTCTAGACATTTATTCACAATATTAGTTTTCCCATCAAATTTAGGGTGATAAGATGAGCTATGATCCAATTGAGTACCCAAACAAGAAAATAATTCAATCCAAAAATTTCCCGTAAAAATTGCGTCTGTCTCACTTACAATAATCTTGGGGACTCCATGTAGTTTATGAACTGTTTCCATGAATTTTGCAGCTATTGTACTTGATTTAAAGGATGAGAAAGAGAGAAAAAATGGGCATACTTTGTTAGTCGATCCTCTACTACCATGATGATAGTTTTTCCTTCGGATTTGGGTAAACCTATAATAAAATCAATTGAGACTTCTTCCCAATGTTGGCTTGGAATAACTAATGGTTGTAGGAGACCTGTAGTCTTGATTATCTCTCCCTTATTCTGTTGGTAGACCAAACATTCAGGCACAAAATTTTGAACATCATTGTTGAGACCTTCCCAGAAAAAATCTGTCTTGATCATGTGGTATGTTTTCAAGAATCTTGAATGCCCCCCTATTGGAGAAATGTGCAATTCCAGAAGGACCTTCTGTTTGAGCTGGGAATTCTTACATAAATATAGGCGATCATGATACCATAGCAAATCATTATTCCATACAAAATTATCTACTGAACTGGGGTCTTCATGTAGTTGTTGAATGATCTTGCATACCTCTTGATCTTGCTTCCATTCTATCATTTCTTCTTCCACCCAATCAAATTGCGGAATAGAAATAGCACATGGTGAACCTTTTGTTTCTTCTTCTTTCCTGGAAAGGGCATCTACTGCAACATTACATTTTACTTTTTTGTAGACAATTTCAAAGTCATAACCCAACATCTTTGTAACCCATTTTTGTTGCTCTTCTGAAGATAATAATTTCTCCAAGAAGTACTTCAAACTATCATGATCTGTTTTTGCTTTGAAGTGTCTTCCTATTAGGTAGGGGTGCCATTTTTGAACTGCATGTAGTATGGCCAACATTTCTTTTTCATAAATGGGTTTGACTAATTTTTTTCCTTTAAGTCGGTTGCTTTCAAAGGCAAGGGACCTTCCTTCTTGCATTAAAATTGCACCAATTCCATGGCCTAAGGCATCACACTCCACAATAAATGTTTTTGTAAAGTCAGGTGTGGCCTCCTTAAGTTTTTCAAAAGATTTGGCTGCATCTTCGGTCCAAGAAAATGATTCCTTCTTTAATAATGTTGTTAGAGGTGCTGCTATTTGATCATAGTTCTTGACAAACTTGCAGTAATATCATGTCAATCCTAAGAATCCTCTAAGTTTCTTCAAGGTTTTGAGAATTGACCATTCCCTCATATCGTTAATTTTGTTAGGGTCCACTTTTACACCTTCCTAAGATACAATATGACCTTCATATTCCACTTCTTGAACCCCAAAGGCACACTTGGAAGGATTTACATAAAGTTGTTTCTCTTCCAATAGTCGTAATACTTTGTCAATATGTTGTACATGCTATTCCCAAGATTTGATGTAGATTAGTATGTCATCAAAAAATACTAACACAAATTTTCTAAGGAAGGGCTTGAAAATAGAATTCATCAAGCTTTGAAATGTTGATAGTGCATTAGTAAGTCCAAATGGCATAACCAAAAACTCATAATGAGCTTCACGTGTTCTAAAATATATTTTAGGAATGTTTTCCTACCTCATTCTGATTTGATGATATCCCAAACGAATATCCAAATTAGTAAAGAATTTTTCTCCATGAAATTCATCTAATAATTCATCAATGATAGGGATAGGAAACTTATCTTTGATGGTCATTTTGTTAATTTGTCTATAATCTGGACACATATGCCATGAACCATCCTTTTTTTTTAACCAACACCACTGGTGAAGAGAAATAACTTTGGCTATGTTGAATGATGTCATCCTCTAACATTTTCTGGATCATGCGCTCAATCTCACTCTTATATGCATATGGATACATGTAAGACCTAATGTTAGGTGGTACACTTCTTGGTTGCAAATGAATAGCATGGTCATGACCTCGATCAAGTGGCATTTCACCAAATACCTTGGAATGATTGTTGATAATTATTTGGAGATCTAATGGAGCAAGGGCTATAGATGTTTGAACATCAAGTGAGCACAATTGTGAAATTACAACATGGTTTCCATTTTTAAGTAATTTTTCCATGCTATTAGAGATTATCACTTTAAAGGGTTTCCCTTGGATACCTCTAAGCTCAATTTTTTTTCCATTTGAGGAAAATATCTTGAAAATATTATGAAAATCAAAGGTCATTATTCCCAGTGATTACAACCATTGTACCCGTAATACAACATCAACACCCCCCATTTGGATGGAAATCATGGGATTATCTAGAAAATACTCCCCCATGTTGAGATTAATACTATGGAATTTCCCTGAAGAATTTATGGTACCTCCATATGCAATCATTACTTGAAACTCTGGTGCGGGATATACAAAGAAATTGAGATATTTTTCTAATTTGTAACTGATGAAATTATGGGTGCTACCAAAATCAATCAATATTGTTACCTTTTTATTTTTTATGTATCCTTGTATCTTGAGGGTTTGTGGAGTAATGATGTCGGCCAATGCATGGAAATATATCGTTGGAGTAGTCTCTTCTAGATCTGGATCTTGTGACGGTTCCAATTCCTTATCTCCTTCCTCTTCACAGTCTATGTAGAATAATTTATTCTCACCGCATTTATACCCCTTATTGTACTTGTTGTCACAATTGAAACATAGTCCCTTTGATATTCTTTCATACATTTGTTGAGGTGTAAAACTTGTTGGTTTAGGTACGCTATATTCTTCCTCTTCACAGTCTACATAGAATAATTTCTTCTCATTGCATTTATGCCCTTTACTGTACTTGTTGTCAATTGAAACATAGTCTTTTTTCTCTTCTTTCATCCATTTTTTTAGGTGTCAACCTTGTTGGTTGAGGTATGGTTGTCTTATGACCCACAAAATGATCTCTACTTCCAATGCTAGACTTGTGTGTAGCCTTATTTTTTGCATGAATATGATGAGCATTTTGCATAGCTTCCACAATATTTGTAGGATTTCTTAAGAGAAGCTCATGTTTAATGTCTTATTTTAATCCACCCATGTAAGCTTCCAACAAGTGTTCGTCACTTATGTTATCCACCCTTGTGGCCAATACCTGGAATTCTAAATTATAATCTTCAATATCACTTAAGTGCCCGATTCTTGTCAATTGACTGAAGTAGTCATGTTCCCAAACCTTCCCATACTGTGCTTCTAAATCTCTTGTAAATAAAGCCCAGGTGTAGTGATATAAAGGGGGATTCCTTTTCACTATCCATTGATACCATTGATATGGTTTTATCTCAAAGTTAAATGTTGATATGTGAATCCTTTTCTTATCATCCATAATATTATGTAGTTCAAAATATTTATCTATTTGGTTCACCCAGGTAAAGACCTATGTTCCATCAAACTTCTTTAATTCAATCTTGGGAAAGTTGAATTTAATACCCCCACCATAATTAAATCCACTATTAGATTTAGATTCAATAGTTGAAAATGTGTTATTATTGGTAGTTTGTTCAACGTGAACACTACCTTTATTTACATGGGTTCCTTGAATTTTGATATCTCCTTAAGGGGGTCTCTCATCTAGAGCTTGACAGATGGAAGACATGGAATTTTGCATTTCCTTCATAGAATTTTGTATTTCTTCTTTATTTTCATCTATATTCCATTCTATTTCTTGAATTTGTCTTTGTGAGTTTACCCAATTATTAGATGTGTCACTCAATTCATTAAGTTATTCCTCCAATTTGGACAATCTATTATGTATGTCCTCATTTTCTTCTTGAGTCGTAGATGAGACTTCTGGAGGTTTAATTGGTGTTGTCATATTTTTTGGGACCCATATGGAATAATAATAGTAATTCTCCTCTAGTCTATCTTTATCGCAAATTTTGAATCACTAGAAACATATATTACAATAAAAAGTTATGTTGATTGTAAGTTGTGTACCTTTCAGCCCTTAATTTGGAGTTTGTCCTCCTGACCGACCTTCCTTATGTTGTAATTATGAAATTTCAACCCTTATGAGTCTAAAATATCATCTTGTAGTACTATGACATGTCCTCTCTTCAATTTCATGGGTCTAATCAAAATTGGATGTGCCAAGTGGAAGTTAGGGTAACTTCCCCACACCTTGCTGATTTTTGGCCTTTCTAGGAGAGAAAAATTGTACAACGTGCCACACACACAATATTTGATATCCAATTCTGAAACTTGTACCAGAAACACTACAGACTATCCTCTTCCCAATCCAATAGGTCTCACTCAATTTGGATCTTCTCTAAAGAAGATATAATGCTTTTACTAGGAACACATGTTTGATACTAGTTAATAAGACTATTCAGATACCCTATCTTCCACAGGGTGTTTCTCCGAAATTATGATGACCCAAAAGATGAAATGTTTACTATAGATACCTTGATATATCCTAATAATAACCTCCAAGTTTCACAGTCTGAATCGTCTCAGAATTTTTTTTATAACAAAAATGATAAGATGACTTGCTTGGAGAAGAAAAACCCTAGGATCAATGAGCCATGATACTAAATGTTATGATCCAATGCCTTAACAATGATAAAAAAATCAATAATTATAGTCCACTTCGAGGGGGAAGCCTCCTTTTACAATTTGTCTACTTCCAAATACAATAAGAGATGAGATAAGATGCTCCTAATACTAGATCTCCTTCATATATATATAGGAGACAAAGGGTTACAATTATGATGAAAGGGTGCAATTAAGGGGTCTAGTCGACCTACTAGAAATGTAATAATTCAATATCTAGCGCTTAATATGGGGTTTTCTACATAACATGGGGTTGTTTCTAGGGTAACATGGGGCTTTTTCTAGGGATTAACACCACACTAACATCAAAGGAAATATTAGGTCATATGTGAGTTAAATAGGTAAGGCTAGCAACACGATGTTGATAAAGTCTAGCATCATCTTTCTGAGAATCGGCTTCAATTCTCATAGATAAGGTGTAGAACATGATTTAGAGTCTTCCATTCTCAACTTTTGTAGAAGGTTCAACAAAAATTTAGGTTGACAACTAAAAATACCATCATCCATTTGCAAGACTTCGATTCCAAAAAAGAAATGCAATAGACCGAGGCTAGTCATCTCATATGCATTTGATCACTCTTTCTTCAAATCCAAAATTAAATCAACAATGCTTCTAGTAATGACCAAGTCATCCACATGCCATGCAACATTTAATGTTTCACCATAAACAATAATACATAGATGTTGTGATTTGGTTCATAACATTTGAAACTAAGATTGAGAAAAAACTAATCAATCTTCGCATACCATGCCTTGGGGGGCCATTTCAAATCATACAAGGTTTTCTTTATTCAATAGACAATATTTCCATTCTTTTCAAATTAAGGGGGTTTTTCCATATAAATATATTTAGTGATATCACCATGTAGAATTTTTTTTTTGACATCCATTTGATGTACCTCTCATCCAAAATGGGAAGCAAATCAAAGATTCAATCAAATGGAATTCATGTTTGTAATAGGGGAAAAGGTTTCAGTGTAGTTGATGCCTTTCTACTAAGAAAAACCCTTTGCTGACAAAATATCCTTATGCCTTTCAATAAATGTCTTCAAATGTAAATTTGTTGTTGTAGACCCATCACGAATTCACCACATTATTTCCTTATGGTTGAGAAACTAAATCTCTTGTTGCATTCTTCATTTAGGAATGAAACTAATTAGCCACATCGTTTTCCCATTTAGGTCAACCATGTGAATATGCATATGTATTTGGATCATATGCCTCTAGCACATGCACCATTAGAGAAACACTACCAAAAAAAATTTGACTTCTTGTATTTCTTGAGTCATTTATATCACCTGGATTAGCTCCAAAAACTTCAATTATCTTGGTAGCCCATATGGGAAGATACATCCCCTTTGTTGAAGGATTTCTTATACCAAGATCATCATTATTGTATTGAATCGGGGTTCCAAAACTTGTGGTTGAATATGTTGTGGAAGGTCGACTGCAATTCGGTTCAGGTAAAGAAGTCAATTGTTTAGTTGTCAATATTGTGTAGTAGTCAGTCATTGTAGAATTCTGTAGAATTTCCAAAAGAATCATTGCTCAATAAATCAAGAGGAGTTCAATATAATGGCGCTTGAGGTCATCTCATCAAATACATCTCATCTACGTATAATTGTTGGAAATATTGTCATTGATTTCAAAGGATTAATGTTGTCATTAAAGTCATATTACGACATTACAATACACACAACATTTCGAAGATTGATTTATATATAGGTTTATAATTATATTAAAAAATGGGTTCATGTGAAAAAGTAAAAACTGAAATAGTGGTTTTAAACCCATGGGTTGAGGTATTTTCCCATGGTATTTTTGGAAAATTAAAATAAAAAGGGAGCTAATTATTTAATTAATGGGCATGTCCCTTCATGATTAAAAGGGTTGTGAAATAGTATAAAAAGCGAAAGTATTGAGAGAAAGTGTGTGGCTGAAAAGTGTAGTAACATTTGAAAATGTGTATGAGAAAAGATTGAATATCATTCCAAAAGGGAAGATGTGTGGAATTAGTTTCAAGCTAGATTGGAATTTTTGCTATAATGTATTTTCTAAGACATTACTGATGTAGGAGCATCGCCATCATCATTCAAAGAAAGACATATGGAGGACAACCCAGTGCCCAACACGTGTTTTTCAAATTGGTTTCGATCCCAAGGAGGACGCATCAACTTAAATTTTTGAAAGCATTGTAATCAAAGACCTTGTAATCTTTTAAGGCTGGAATCATTGTAAAAAAATCCAGGAGATTGTATTTTATTTAATGCATATGGGATTGTACATATACTAAGCATCGACTCATATCCGAGTGTAATTTCCATTTATTGTAATAAGGGTAAGTAGGAGAACGTCTTAATTGTGATAGGATATCATTTGAGTAGGTTGGAGGGAAGGCTCAAGAAGGCCCTCGTGTATAAATATATGTAATCTATACTCAAATAAGGCTGTTGAATCTTATTGTTAAGGCTGTGGAAAGTCATTGTAGAAAGTTGTTAAAGTTTACTTGTTGTTGCTGAGAGTTGTGGAGAAGGCGATGAGAGCTGTAAGAACTCATGTACATATTTTTCTGAATGAATATAACCGGAGAGATTTGATTCCAAATGTATTGTGTTTTTTGTCTCTGAGTTCATTGAGTACATGTTATTCTTTATGTTTTCTATTTTTTATATGATCGAGTGTGCATTTCATGATTAAGTGTCTGAACCTTTGATGTTCCATAAGCTTCAATCGTTTCTCTTCTAAAACTCTGGTGCAAGGAGTGCACAGTGCCCGCAAGGAGTGCGAAGGCAGAGTCATACTAACTCAGAAGCTCAGAAGAGATAGCGTGAAGCTTTGGAAAAACAAGTGCAAGGAGTGCAAAGATACTTAGCGGAGTATAGAAACCGAGAAGACCCATGCAAGGTGTGCACAGGGTCGACACTTAGCTAAGTGTTGAGAAAATTTCAAGAAAAAAGAATGCAAGGAGTGCATAGAGAGATTTTCAAAAAAAAAATCTCTAAATCTAAAGCCTTTCAAAAGTTCATAGGACTCAAGGAGTGCGCCAGAGGTCTGAAGCACCTCAAGGAACAAGCTCAGAAGAGATAGCGACCAAAATCCCTTGAAGGGAGGAGTTATTGTGTTTTGAAGGTCGAGTGGACGAGATCCATTTGGGGAAGGTTGGGATCTCTCGTGATTGTCAGATCTGGAGAAGTAGCGTGGGGTTTAAACCCTTGAATCCCTTTGGACTTTGTGATTTCAAAAAAATATGTGTGTTGGGCGCAAAGGAGATGGAACTCCTGAAGTCTGAAATCAGTCTGAACCGTTGATAGATGGGGGACACATGGCACTAGATCTAGTAGTTCGGAGGCTTGGCGCTCTGAAAGGATCGAGGTAAAAATAATTTGGAGTCGAGAACTTCCGAAGGCCAAAAGGCCAGAGTTAATCTCGATCGTTGTTCAGAGAGGGATGCGTGGAGAGTAGATTTGACCTCCGCTAGTTTAGAGTTCGGAAGTTGTAAGGGGTTGTGTTGTAAAGACACCCAAAGTCCCGAAGGCTAGAATAGATCTGAGCCGTCCATCCACCAGGATGCATGGACCACCAATTGTGACCCTTCGCGAGTTCACATATTCAGTACTCCAGGGAATTTGAAGTGTGGTGCTTCGAAAAGCTCTCGAATCTCAAGGCTCCGAAGTCTTGAATTTTTCGAAAAAGGGAAGTTTGGCCCACAATTTTGGCCCAAAGTCACATGGAGGATTACTTTGGTGAATTATAACCCTCAAAAATTTGAATTTTCGTGCGGGTAAAAGGAAAAGGACCTATGAAGAAGAGTTTTGAGGGCTCAACAGGGGCCTGAGATCTGATTAGCATCAAGTGGTATCAAAGCATTGAAATTTGTTTGTAGACAACAAGAAAATAAAGAGACTTGTCTGATATCATCAAGTGGTTTAAAGAGAAGGGAATTGAAGCTCTATATGAAAGAAAACTTGGAACCATGTCGTCGAGAAGACATAGAGATAGACCTGTAGAAAATCCAACTATTGAAGAAGAGTTGATAAAACTTCGTGCGAGATTGGATGTCATGGAGACGGCGTAGATAATAACACCTAATCCTGGTGACATCAGCAAGGTTGAGAGTGAAGATGTTGAAGCAGAAGAAGTTGCAGGAGGGAAAGCAGCAAAGGAGAGACTATTGAGCGTTGATGTTAAAATTGGAGGCAGAGAAAAAATGGAAGTCCCAATGTATGAAGGCAATTTAGATGTTGAAGAGTTGATTAACTGGATAAGTTCTTTAGACAAGTACTTTGAAAATGAGAATATTGATGAGGAGAAGAAAGTGAAGCATGTCATTACCAGATTGAAGGGACATGCAACATTATGGTGGGACGAATTGCAAGATAATAGAAGATGCAAAGGTAAGTCGAAAATTAAGAGTTAGGATAGAATGGTGGCTAAGTTGAAAGCTAAATTCATACCCAAGGACTATCAAATCAATCTGTTCAGGAAGTTGCAGAACTTGAGACAGAATGGGTTGTCGGTGAAAGAGTACATTGAGGAGTTTTACAAGCTAAACATAAGAGTGGGACATAGGGAAAATGATGAAGAAAAGGTTGTTAGGTATATCAATGACCTGAGATATGAGATTCAAGATGAGATCAGCATGATGAAAATGAATATTGTGGAATGCTTATCAGGTATCCTTGAAGACAGAAGAAAATTTGACCAGAAAACAAAGTTAGAGAAACAGAGGAAAGAGTCCAAACAGAGGTAGAGGAATTGTCTGAGAGAAATTCCAAAAGCCCAGAGCAGAAGCTGGGAAGTATCACAGCCAGACAGAAAGAGGAGGAAGTTCTAAAGGAAACTATGGTGGAATAAACTCTTTTCCCAGAGGAAGAGGAATGTCTTGGGAAGTGTTATGCATGTGGAAAGACAAGGCATATGTCTTGGGAATGTCCTAAGAAGAAGAAAGAAGGAGGCGGAGAAGCTCACATTCTGAAGCACAAAAGAGGAATGTGCAGGTAGAAGCAGCAGAAGAAGTAATATCCCTCATGATGAGGAAAGTCCTCATAAAACCAGAGAAATAAGCAAGAGAACTCGTTCAAAGGAATAGTCTATTCATAATTGCTTGCAAGGCTAGAGACAGGGTATGTAAAGTGATCATAGACAATGGGAGTATTGATAATTTGGTATACACAGAGATGGTGGAAAAGATGAAGTTGGAGATGACTGCACATCTGAATCCATACAAGGTATCATGGTTGTAGAAAGGACACCAAGTCATGGTAAGTAGACAATGCAAAGTTGAATTTAAAATAGGAGGTTATAAAGATGAAATTATGTGTGATGTCATACCTATGGACGTTTGTCATGTTCTATTGGGAAGATTGTGGAAATATGACATAAATGTCATACATGACGGGATAAAGAATACTTATACCCTTGAGAAGAATGGGTGTAAGCATATATTGCTGCCAATAAAAGACAAATGAGCTAAGGAAGAAGCTAGTCCTAGCATATTTCTCATGAGTGGGAAGGAACTCTTGAAATAAGTCAAGAAAGACCAAGAAATGCAATTTGTTGTTGTGAGAAAGCCAAGAGTCATCCTTACGAACACTTCTATGGATGATTTTCCTGTGGAAATCTTAGTATTGTTGGATGAGTTTGTTGATATCGTGGTGGATGAGTTACCTCACTCCTTACTGCCCGTAAGGAGTATCAATCATCACATTGACCTTATTCCAAGAGAAAGTTTTTGAAATAAAACAGCATATAGGTTGACACCTCAAGAGAATGAAGAGGTTAAGAATCAAGTCCAAGAATTGTAGGATAAACGTTTAGTCGGGGAAATTTTGAGTCCATGTGTAGTACCAATTGTGTTAAGTCCAAAGAAAGATGGAGGATGGAGAATGTGCACATATTCTAGAGCCATCAACAAGATAACCATCAAGTATAGATTTCCTTTACACAGAATGGACGATTTGATGGATTGCTTGAGTGGAGAAAATTATTTTTCCAAGATAGACTTGAAGAGTGGCTATCACTAGATAATGATGAGAGAGGGAGATGAATGGAAGACAACATTCAAAACGAATGAAGGATTGTATGAGTGGTTAGTTATGTCATTTGGCTTAACCAATGCCCCAAGTACATTTACGAGGTTGATGAATGAAGTACTTTAATATTTTATTGGTAATTTTTTGATTGTGTATTTGGATGATATTCGAGTCTTCAGTAAGACTGAAGAGGAACATTTGAGGCACTTGAAGATGGTGTTGAGGAGATTGCAGTAGGAGAAGTTGTTGGTGAACCTGAAAAAAAGTTCTTTCATGAAGACAAAACTTATATATATGGGTTTTGTGATCTCTTCAAATGAGTTGAAGATGGATCCAGAGAAGGTGAGGGAAATGAGAGAGTGGCTTTCTCCAAAAAGTGTGTTCAAGGTAAGAAGTTTTCATGGGTTGGTGAGTTTTTACAAAAAATTCATTTCAGCAGTATTTGTGCACCCATACTAGACACCGCAAAGAAAAAACACAGATCTTTTAATTGGATAGAGGAAGCTGAAAAGGGATTCAGAGTATTGAAAGAGAAAATAATAGAACAACCAATCTTGGTTCTGTCAAATTTTAAGAAGACATTTCAAGTTAAATGTGATGCTAGTGGAGTAGGCATTGGCGCAGTTTTAAGTCAGGACAATAAACATGTCGTTTATTTTAGTGAGAAGATGAATGACACCAAGAGAAACTATTCCACATACGATAAGGAATTTTATACTTTAATTCAAGCCTTGAAGAAATGGAGACATTATCTTATCCCGAAGGAGTTTGTCTTGTATTCGGACAACCAAGATTTACAATTTATAACCAGACAAGAGAAATTGAACCAGAAACATGCTAAATGGGTAGAATTTATGCATAATTTTACTTTTGTTATTAAGCATATTAGTGGAAGCGCTAACAAAGTTGTAGATGCTTTGAGCAGGAGATGTTTGATCTTGTGGGAATTTCAAGTGGAAACCTTAGGATCTGAACACCTTAAGGAGATGTATCGAGAAGATCTATATTTCAAAGAGGCTTATGAAGCATGTCAGAACCCTTTTCTAAGGGAAATAGATCAGTGGATGGAATATTTGATCCAAGATCGACTGTTATTCAAGGCAAGTCAGTTATGTATCCCAAAATGTTTAATGAGGGACAACTTGTTGAAGGAAAAGCATAGTGGAGGATTGGTCGAACACTTCAGTAATGATAAAACTTATGCCCAATTAAGTTCTTCATACCATTGGCCAGGTATGAGATCTGATGTGAAGATATTTGTGGACAGATGTAGAATCTGCTAGTATGCAAAAGGAAAACAACAAAACACTAGATTATATCAGCCATTACCTAGTCCAGACAGGTCATGGGATGCTATAAGCATGGATTTTGTTCTGGGATTGACAAGAACCCAAAAATGGAGTGATTCAATATTTGTAGTGGTTGACAGATTTTAAAAAATGGCACACTTCATACCATGTCATAAAACCAACAATGCTACTCATATAGAAAGTTTGTTTTTCAATGAGATCGTGAGATTACATGGGTTGCCTAGAAGTATAGTCTCAGATAGAGATACCAAATTCGTGGGACAATTTTGGAGGACTTTGTGGAAGAAGCTAGGGACAAATATGTCCTTCAGTTCAACATATCATCCTCAGATATACAGAAAAATTGAGGTGGTGAATCGAAGTCTAGGAAATTTATTGAGGAGTTTGGTCACTGAACATCACAACCAGTGGGATCAAATTCTGCCCCAAGCAGAGTTTTCATATAATGACTCACCAAATAGAAGTACTAGTCAAATCCCATTCCTGATAGTGTACGAGATGCATCCAAGAGGAATTTCAGAGTTGAGAGATTTGGGACAAAGTTATTTCTGAAGCGCAGGAGCAAAAGACTTTGTTGAAGAGATGCATAAGTTGCATGATCAAATCAAGAGACAGCTACAGGATAGCAGCCAGAAATACAAAATACAAATAAACCAGAAAATAAGGGAGATTCATTTCAAAGTGGGAGATCAAGTCTTAGCACACCTGAGAAAGGAAAGGTTTCCAAAAGGAACATATAACAAGTTGAAGATGAAGACGATAGGAGCATGTAAGATCCTCAGAAAGTTTGTTGTGAATGATTATGAGATTGAATTGTTATAGGAAGTTGGAATATCATTGATATTCAATATAACAGACATGTACCCTTAAAAGATGGATGATACGGGAGGAACAAAAGGTCGGGAGGAGATTTAGTGGAAGCAACATATACCCACAACAGAGAAGCTACAAATGGAGAAATCTCTATACTAGAGGATTACTAAGAAAACCAGGAAGAAAATTTATTTTTAATATGGTTAAATGGAAATATCATCCAGCAGAGGATGCTGGTTGGATGGTTGAAGTTGATATCTAGAAGCATGGAAAATAGTGCAAGAGCTCATGGACAGGAGTCCATGAATCTTTTTTCTTGAGGAGTATGATGTAGGAGCATAGCCATCAACATTCAAAGAAAGACATATGGAGGACAACTCAAAACTCAACGCATGTTTTTCAAATTGGTTTCTATCCCAAGGAGGGTGCATCAACTTAAATTTTTGAAATCATTGTAATTAAAGACCTTTTAATGTTTTAAGGATGGAATCATTGTAAAACAATCCAGGAGATTGTATTTTCTTTAATGCGTATAGGATTGTACATATACTGAGCATCAACTCATATTCGAGCATAATTTCCATTTATTGTAAATAAGGGTAAGTAGGAGAATGTCTTAATTGTGATAGGATAGCATTTGAGTAGGTTGGAGGGAAGGCTCGAGAAGCCCCTCGTGTATAAATATATGTAATCTATGCCCAAATAAGGTTGTTGAATCTTATTGTTAAGGTTGTGGAAATTCATTGTAGAAAGTTGTTGAAGTTTACTTGTTGTTTCTAAGAGTTCTGGAGAAGGAGCAGAGAGTTGTAAGAACTCATGTACATATTTTTTTGAATGAATATAAACAAAGAGTTTTGATTCCAAATGTATGGTGTTGTTTGTCTCTGAGTTCATTGAGTACATGTTATTCTTTCTGATTTCTATGTTTATATGCATGAGTGTGCATTTCATGATTAAGTGTGTGAACCTTTGATGTTCCATAAGGTTCAATTGTTTCCCTTATGAAACTCTGGTGCAAGGAGTGCACAGTGCCCGTAAGGAGTGCGAAGGCAGAGTCATGTCTGACTTAGAAGATCAGAAGAGATAGCTTGAAGCTTTGGAAAAACAAGTGTAAGGAATTCACAGATACCCAGTGGAGTATAGAAACCAAGAAGACCCGTGCAAGGTATGCACATGGTTGACACTTAGCTAAGTGCTGAGAAAATTTCAAGAAAAACAAATGCAAGGAGTGTGTAGAGAGATTTTCAAAAAAAAATCTCTAAGTCTGAAGCCTTTCATAAGTTAAGAGGATTCAAGGAGTTCATGATCCAGGTGGATATCAAGGGCCACCCACCTTTTCCAAATGGCTCAAAACAGTTTTCTGGCCATTTTGGCAATTTACTATTTTTAGCAGGTTTTAACTTCTGGGTCCATTTTGAGGGCCTAAATGAAGTTTTTTCGAGATATATGTTCTCAATGATAGCCAAAGGCATGATTGATCCCCCAAAATGAATCTCCTCGACGATACCTTTCCAACGAGCTATCACACGCCTAAAACGAAGATCGTATGCAAAAGTTACGACCCCGGGAAGTTGATGCACCAACTTACCCAAACGGGGCCCACATGACTTTTGGCGCTTCATCTCCTAGGGTTAGGTTTTTGGATGTCTAGGACTTTTGGCATTCCTGTTTATTGTAAAAGGGCCTTCAGAGCCTCATTGTAACCATCTTCTTGTGAATGCGAGTAGCCGTCACATCTCTTCTCAGAGATAAGCTGCCACCATTCTAGCGAGTCTTTCACTCTGTATTTTTACATGTGGCACTAGATCTAGTAGTTTGGACACTTGGCGCCTGAGAAGGATTGAGGTAAAAATCATTTGGAGTTGAGAACTCCTAAAGGCCCAAAGGCCGAAGTTAATCTCAACCATTGGTCAGAGAGGGACGTGTGGAGAGCATATAGACCTTCGATAGTTTGGAGTTCGGAAGTTGTAACAGGTTGTGTTGTAAAGACACTCAAAGTCCCGAAGGTCAGAATAGATATGAGTCATCCATCCACCAAGACGCATGGATCGTCGATTGTGACTTTTCGCGAGATCACTTTTTCAGCACTCCAGGGAATTTGAAGTGTGGTGCTTCGAAAATCTCCTAAAGCCCGGGGCTCCAAATTCTCGAATTTTTTGAAAATGGGAAGTTTGGCCCAGAGTCACGTGGAGGACTCTGTTGGTGAATTAGAACACTCGCAACTTTGAATTTTCATGTGGGGAAAAGGAAAAGGACCTGTGAAGAATATTTTTGAGGGCTCAGCAGGGGCCCAAGAGCTGATTCAACTCCCAAATTCGAACGATCCTAGACTGGGAGATCGCGTAGGCCCCAGGGAGTGGTGGGGGTTTCCATTAATTACAGACCTTGAAATTTTCATGATATGTAGGAGATATATCTGGGTATATGTGGTCAAAATTTTAGATGTTGGTTTGCTATACAATCAGAAATATTCCCCGTGGAAGATAGGGTTCCTGAATGCTCTTGAAATATGTTTCAAACATGTCAGCTTGGAAATTTCACTATGACTTATTTTATAAGATGTTTCAGAACATGCAATTTTGAGGAGATAAAGGGGACATCTCTAGGTACATGTGGTCAAAATTTCATATGTTATTTCACTAAAATTTGGGATATATTCCCTGTAGAAGTTAGGGTTTCAGAATGGTCCTGAAATCAGTTTCAAATAGGTCAATTTGACATTTTAACTATAACTCCTTTTTTGGAACTTTTAGGACTATGAAATTTTTAGAGATCCAAGGAGACATACAAAATTACCTCAAGTAAAAATTTCAAATGTTGGTTTGCTATACTTCTAGAGATATGCCATGTGGATGTTAGGGTTTTTGAATGGTCCTGAAATCAGTTTCAAAGAGGCAAGTTTGGAATTTTCACTATAAATTTTTTTCTGGGACTTTTTAGAATGTAAATTTTTTAGATATCTAAGGATACATACATAAGTACCTCAGGTAAAAAATTTAGATGTTGTTTTTATATACTTTTTAAGATATGCCCCGTGGAAGTTAAGGTTCCCGAATGGTCCTGAAATCAGTTTTGAATACGTCAACTTGGAATTTTTTCTATAACCTTTTTTCTGGGACACTTTAGACTGTGGAATTTTCAAATATTTGAGGATAGATATAAAAGTACCTTAGGTAAAATTCCAAAATTGTATTTTCAAAATTAGATACATTGCATGATATACAAATTTGTTCTTGGGAAGAGGCCTAAAACAACAAGATTTGGGAAAGTTACCATTTGGGAATTCAAATTTTGGTCAAACCTGGCAAAGGCAGAAGTAGTGAGTAGACCTGGTGAAGACAAAAGCAGTGAGTAGACCCGGTGAAGACAAAAGAAGTGACTAGACCTGGTGAAGACAAAAGCAGTGAATAGACTTGGTGAATGCAAAAGCAACAAGTAGACATGGTGAGGGAAAAAGTAGCAAGAAGACTCTATCAAGGTTGGTGCATATCACACAAATATATTGGTGTCTCTTCCTAAGTTGGTGCATAGCAGTGGGGATTGGTGTCTCCAATATATTGGTGTCTATGAATATCTGTAAGAGTAGGTTGGTGCCACTCAAACAAAAATATTGACATCTCTTACGAAGTTGGTGCTTAGCTTTGGGGATTGGTGTGTCCAATAGATTGGTTTATATGAAGATATGTAAGATTAAGTTGGTGCCTAATGAGATTTGTATCAGTGGGGATTGGTGTCTCTAGTAGGTTGGTGCCTACAAATAATTATAAAGATAAGTTTTGTGGTCTTCGCTCGAAAGGATTTCCACGTAAATTTTGTGTTCCATGTGATGTAGTTAATAGATCTCATATGTGATTGTTTTCTTATGGTTAATGAATGTTTGAAAATGTAGAAAAATATATTATATTGATTCACCCCCCCTCTTAGTATAAGTGTGTGCTCAACAATTGGTATCAGAGTGGGTTCCTTCGAAAACAATCTAACCACTAGAAAGTAGATCTTGAGAGAACACATCTCAATGGAAATGGAGATTGATAATTTGGAAAATGAATACAAAGAGAAAGAAATGATGGATTCATAAGAGGGAAAAAATGTCGAAACAGATGTGGAAGTGGATCTTGAAGAAGAACTCATTTGTTCCATAAGAGAAATAGAGAATCTTAATAAAAAGAATTTGAAAAAAAAAGGAGAATATGCAGAAATATGAAGAGGAGGACCATGATACAAAAAAAAATGTCACGGAGCCTTGAAGAAACAAAGAAGAATATTATCAGCCTAAAGATTCAACTAGAAGAGGAAAAAAGGACAGAAGAAGTGGTGAAAATCGGACTAAAGGAAAAAGAAGAAAATTGTGAGAAGGTGGAAGATGAAATTGTTTCCTTAAGAAAGGAATTGGAGAAGTCAACTGCTTAGTTGAATAGAAGCTTGAAGCTTGAAAAGAGCATTGAAATATTATATGATATCATCAAATGTCAAAGGTCACCACTCATTAAAACTAGTCTTGGCTATGATAAGAGTCAGATGACCACCAAAGAAGATTAAAAATCTACACAGCCTCTAAAGAAAGAAAATGAAAGATAAAATCCACAAAAGTTTGGAAAAAGAAGCAGGAGCAAGAAGAGTATAAGAAGGAGAAAGATTAAATAATAATAATAATAATAATAATAAATAAAAATGGAGAAAAGAGGAAGAGAAAAAAAGAAGAAGAATAAAAACAAACATCCAGAAGAAATGAGCTGCAAAGAAGAAGAAGAAGAAGAAGAATGTCAAAGGCATATTCATTTCACAAACCAAGTATATTAAGGAAATGTTAAAGAAGTTCAGAATGGAAGATTGTGCACCAAGAAGAACACCCATGGTCATAGGTTGTAAATTGAGAAAAGATGATGAATCTCTGGAAGCAAATCAAACATTGTACATGTCAATAATTGGTAGCCTACTATATGTGACAACATCAAGGTCAAAAATTATGCAATTAGTAGGATTTGTTGCACCATTTCAAGCTGCATCAAAAGAAACTCATGTGCAAGCAGTGAAAATAATATTCAAATATCTAAAGGGCACCTTGGACTTTGACTTGTGGTACTCAAGAGGTGAATATTTTACTCTAACAATATGTATAGATGAAAATTGGGTAGGTAGTGTTGATGATAGGAAAATCACAAGCTCGGGGGGAGCATCCCTTTTCCATTAATGTCAAAGGGGGAGAGTTGCATACATGGGGAGAATTCTTTCTATGCATGGTGGACTATGTGTTTCGTTGCAGGATTGTCGTCAATGACAAAGGGGGAGATTGTTGGAATTATTGTCATTAATGTCAAAGGATTAATGATGTCATTAATGTCATATTATCTTATTATAATACACACAACATTTCAAAGATTAATTTATGTATAGGTTTACAAGTATATAAAAAAAAAGGTGCATGTGAAAAAGTAAAAAGTGAAATGGTGGTTTCAAACCCATGGGTTTGAATATTTTTTCATGGTATTTGGAAAAGTAAAATAAAGAAAGGGAGTTAATTATTTAATTAATGGACATGTCCCTTCATCAAGGGTTATGAAAAATTAGAAAAAGTGAAAGTACTAAGAGAAAGTGTGTGGATGAAAAATGTAGTAACATTTGAAGAAGTGGATGAACAAAGATTGAATATCATTCCAAAAGGGAAGATGCGTGTGTTGGACAACTGAGAGGGGGGGGTGAATCAGTTGTTACCGTTCTTAAACAATTATGCTTCTTTTAAAATCTTTACAAGGCACTCAATGATGATCACAATAATGCAGTGAAATAAACAAAGACACATTTAGAATCAGTCACAAATATGAGAAAGACAGAGATAGATAGTTCCCAAGGAAACCCATACAGGGTAAAAACCTCCTTTTCTTTATATGATAAGTATTATCTACATTCTTTACATTATCATACATATGAGCACCAACTCATTGTGAGGCTACAACCTCTGTTTTTGCAAGTTGCAACTTGCTGAGAGCACCGACTCTTTGTTTTCTCTAGCACCCACTAGAAGGAAGCACCAACCCCCTAGTTTCTCTAGCACCAACTAGAAGGAAGCACCAACTCCCTGGTTTCTCTAGCATCAACTAGAAGGAAGCACCAACTCCCTATGTTCAAGCACCCACTTGAACCTTTGAGGACACCAGTCCTCCCTAGCACCTCCCAACCACCCTGAATAATAAATTCTTTGTTACTGAAATTCTACAATGATATAAAATAATTCAATGGATTACCAGCCCCGTTGTTGTTCTGTTACGCTGCTCTGCCCTGTCTGCATCAGTGTCTTTTGCACGCTATTTTCACTTTTTGTTCTTCACCCTTTTATACTCTCTGCAGCATATCCCTTTGATGCAACCTTCCTCTACCATGCATCTCTACTCCTGCGCTCTGCCTCCTTGCTCACACTTGAATCCTCCACCATGACAACAAACCCCATATCTTCTTTGTTCCTCATTCTTATAGTACCTATGCTCCTTGTGCATGCAATATTTGCAACGCCTCTACATGCACACTCCGCGCCAAATTCCTCCGTAACTTGAGTGCTCTGTCTGATCATCATTGTGACTCTTTAGCTTCTCTGGTCGTTTTCCACCATGCGTCCAACATCACTGGGTGTTCTGCAAAGATTTATCAACCTCTCTGGAAGTTGAGACTCCTCGTCTTCTTTGGCGTAGTCGAGCTTATGCCTTCCTAAGTTTGGGGCACAAATGCACCTTTTGGATATGCAGCGAGCAAATCTGGACGGCCAGAATCTGTGCTCCCAGATCTACGGTCGGGATTTGATTCCCGAGCCCCCCTGCCATTCTACCTTTAAGCGGAGGGGGGGGTCCGGAATTGGGCATGCATCTCTCGAGCAACCAAGATTAGAGTTCCCAGATCAACGACGCTCAGGCGATTCCGGACCCCCCTTTCCTTTCTTCCTTTAATACGGGGGCGGGGGGGGGTCCGGAATGGTAGGGTATTGATGAAGGACCCCACTCCTGTCGTGTCACCTTTTGTATTGTTCTCCACCTGACTGTGCGACAAGGCTCGTTCCATTTAGCCCCTCCTCGTCCTCTGACATCTGTCCATCTCCTGAGTGGTGTAAATCTGCTGACATCACACGTGGATTGACACGTGTTGAATACTGCCACGTGTCACTATGATTCGTGACTTACATGTGCCTGAAATGTTGAATCAGTCTGACACTTGTCATTACCTGGTTGTGCCACGTGTTCCTAGCTGACGTGGTATGTTGACGTGAGTCAGGTCGACGGTTCAGATCACATCTTGATCTGACGGTTCAGATTCAGTCGGGATTTCACACATCGCGATTTCGACACTCTTGTCCTTCTGTGTTTTTGTCACTTCAAAGTCTTGATCCACGAAAATCCATAATGGAGTCGTATCAACGGTCCAGATCACAACTTGATCTGATGGTTGCAATTACGTCATGACTTCGCATATCGCGATATCGGGATTCTTGATGTTAATATTCTTTGACATCTCCAACACTTGATCCCCGAAACTCCGACATGGACTGGAATCAACAGTCCAGATTCAACCTTAATCTAACGGCTAAGATTAAATCGCGATTTCAGATATCGTGATTTCGAGAGGTTAGGGAACATCGTTCCTTTGACTCTCCAATCAGCGAACTGACGATCTATCCCCATGTGTCCTGCCTGAAGATGGACGGTCCTCCTTCTTTCAGGATTTTGTGAGTTGTCTACTCCTTGCACTTTAAACAACGTGCAGGTTTTCCTCGATCCAACGGTGGTCGGACCCTACGCTTGGATCTAATGCCCAAGATCTATCCTCCATATCTACGCGCTCCTCTTGTCTATATTGAGATCTGACGGTCATTGGGAATTCGGGATGGGATCCAACGATCACTGACGCTTCTCCTCCAATCTTACGCATCCTCCTTACTTGGAATAATTTCTAAGTGTCAAAGGCCTCGACCTTTGATCTGCCTGTGATCCTAAGTATGCTATCTCCCTTGAGCTTTAGCCATGAGTTAACCTCATCCCTGGTGCACACCTACGCACTACATTCGACTCTGCGCTAATTCCTCCTAAGCTTACGTTGTTCCTGTTTTTCCATCGATGCACACTCTGATCCTGCCATCAATGACAAGCGCATACTGCCTATAAAGCATGCCAACCATCCTCTGTAGTGTCTTCCCAAACTGCTTCTGATGCCTTTCTGTTACATTCTTCCTGCAGTTTCTTCCCAAACTGCTTCTGATGCCCATCTGTTACATTCTTCCTATACTCATGCCATCTTCATTGTTGTACTTGCCATCAATGACAAGCATACACTACCTGTTAAACATTTGCCAACAATCACCCCCTTTGGCATTGATGGCAACTGAGGCACCCAAATTCTTTTTCTCCCCCTTTGACATCAATGTCAAAGAGGAGACATGCTCCCCCTGAGCTATTGCAGTAATTTTAGGAGGCATTAGATATTCAACCAATACACAACTCCCCCTAACAAGATGGACTCTTTAGGTGTGAAACGAA